>VXBJ01001446.1:639370-653083 GCA_013400055.1 Nycticryphes semicollaris | reverse complement strand
GAGTACTAACACTTCTATCTGGTTTTTCATGCATTGACCCCTTCATGAGCCAACCTTTGTTTTTCAATATATTTTCCTATTTCCCCTTCTTACCCCAAAATCATGACCAGAGTTCTCCTGATTATCTTTTCAGCTCACTGTCATCACCTTATGGCATTATTTATACCAATTTCAAATGAAAAAAGGTTAACGTTAAATGGTATCACGACCTCTCACTGATCGTCAGTTGAGATAGCCCAGGTAAATAAAAAGAACATGATTAATCAGGCTATGGAGCATGTTTAATATGCTCCCTTTTGATAGGGTTTGCATTTAGATACATGTAAAGAATGAGGAAAGCTTCACACCAGAAGTTTGGCAGAGCAAGGCCAAACTCAAGTGAGCACAGTCACCACTTTCCCCACACGCACACCATAGCATTTTTTTGTTGCTGGTGTGTCTGGTTTTGTCAGGGGAAAGTCAGGCGCTCCTTATTCAACAGCCCAGATAATCCACTCACAAATATTCAATAATTTATAGCATTAGATTATATTTTGCATTTTGAAACTACTGCTGGGCAAGGAGAGAATCAAAGTAAAATTCACCACTGTAATTCTGAACATACCAAATAAAACCATTGTCAAATTAATATATTAAATTCAAAATTATGTTACAGAACAAAACAAATTTTCAGGGGCAAAGGGATAATGATTATGTATAGAAATATGATAAATTTTAATTATTTAAACAGAGCAGCATCCTAAAGCTGCGATTTAAAACTGAATAAAGTGTTTGTACCATGTAATTTATTCTGATATTGAGAATAGCTCTTAAGGCATACATCTGTCTTATAACAACAATAACAAAAACTTACAGGAGTCCCTTTCCAAAAGGCTGAAAGGGACATAAAACAAAACTGTTTGGTATGATCACATCTATCAAGAAAAAACTAAAACTAAAATCCATCTGTCCCCAATAAGAATTTTAAAACAGACAGTGCTGTATACTCAGCTGCCAGGATTATAAAAACAGATAGATAGATGTTTTATTGCAGCAGAATTAAGTTTTTCATTTCAACGAAAAGCAGTACTTTTTTTTTTTCCTCTCAAGTATGCAGGAAACGCTGGTAAAATTCAGCCACGATTATCAAACTTGAATAACGTGGGCTACTGCATGGCTACTGCAAATTTAATGAAAAGGTCATAAAATAACTTAGAGCTGTGTTGTATTACATTGGATTTACATCAAGGCAAGTATTTAGTGTAGTACACATTAGTGTTACGGTTTGGATAGGCTGTTTACTATATTTACATGCAGAATTAAAACAAACAAGAACTGCAAATATTTCTGTTTTCTTTTTGCACTCCGACTATTTATTACAGTGGCCCCAATGGCACTTTTCTTTCCACTGGAAGGCTGACTTTAGACCAGCAGCTCTATGTATCTGAAATACTTCTGGGGGCCATGTTGAGCAGCAAGGTTACCAGACTGTGTATTCCACTGCACCAGTACATGTCACCCTTTGTCTAACTGGTTGTCACCAAAATTCTACAGCCTGGAAGCAAATATTTTAAATCTTCTTTTGATCTATTTTCCTGGCTTGCTGCATCCATACCAACTGTCGTAGGCTGACAAAGAGAGCAAGTCTTTATAATGAAACCACATTGACTCCATTTGTAAGGAAGTATGACAAGAAGATGAACATCCCATGATACAGGATCATAGGCAGTACTCTAATACATTACGTGTGGTTCTTGCCACCGTGCTTTAAAAATGTTGCGTTCAGATGTGCTTCTACTAACAGCTGCTAAAATATTAGGCCACAAAAAGCAAAAAAGGTGTGAAAGAGGAAAAGAAGGCTATGCTTATTTGAAAAGAAGTAGGAAAACAGAGTAAGAGGCAATAGAAAGTAGTATGAGCAAATATAAATATGCTTAGCATACTACTTACAAGGCTGTCAGAGGACTATCAAAATGATACTGAGAGTCCTAAGTAGGATAATAAAGTAACAATACAGGAGAATACACAAAGAAAATACTAGCATAAGAAAGTCCCTTCCTATCTTTGATACTTAAACATTAATGAAAAAAAATTTCTAGTGACTTGCAAAGCTTCCAAAAACAATGATAAAAGCATATAGCAACCCACAGAATACTAGGAAAGATAGTTTCCACTCTCTTTATATATTATTTGCAATGCAAATAATTACAAATATTCAGGATGTCAAACTTAACAAAGGTGAGAAAAGAACTGGAAAGATAGGATGGGGAAAGAAGAAATCAGGTATGAAATACTGCAGAATGAAATTATTTTAGCCATGTATTAAATAACATATTTGTAAAACATACATAAATTAAAGCCATGATTCAACCCCGAGATGATAGAAATATGAATGAAATATTTAAGCTCTACTGGCATAGTTACTGTCATCAAAATCCCTTGACAGAATTAAAATCTTCTACAGACAAAAGTATGTTATTTCTTACATTGCATTTTGTTAGATAGCACTGCTATGCACATGTTGCAACTCAGAAACCAACATATAGAAGGAATTCCAAATGTAGGTTTATTTAAAGAGCATCCTTGTGGGCAAAAATGATGAGAATGTTCTGCCTGATTCAGAATTCCTTGGTGAATTAAAGAAAAGTGTATAAAAAAGAACCATAGGATAAATAATTATAGAATCATAGAATGGTTTAGATTGGAAGGAAGCTTAAAGATCACCTAGTCCCAACCCCCTTGCCCCTTGCAGGGACACCTCCCACTAAACTAGGTTGCTCAATGTCCCATCCAACCCTGTCTTGAGAATGTCCTGGATGGCGCACCCACAACTTCTCTGGACAGCCTGTTCCAGTGTCTCACCCCCTCAGGGTGAAAAAATTAATTACTTCCTGATACCTAATATAAATCTGCCCTCTTCCAGTTTGAAGCCATTACCCCTCATCCTATCACTACTTGCTCTTGTAAAAGGTCCCTCTCCATTTTTCTTGTAGGCCCCTTCAGAAATTGGCTGACATTTAGATGAGCAGTTGTATGCAAAAGTAAGTAAGCTTGTGATTCTTAACTGATAGCTATGAGAAACAATGCCAGCAAAGGTGGCTTCAGATGGCATCACTAAACAAAAGGATCATATTTTCAGAGCTCCATTTTCCTTTTTGAGGACAGCATTTTGCAAGACTATATTACATTTAAAAATAATTTGAGGCAAATTCTTAATATTTTCACATATCTATATCATCTATATCTATACATATATATCTAGCCTCATATCCAATTGTTGCTCTGATTGGCAAGATTCACCATTGTAATTCATTCTTGCAAGTGTTTTCCTCAACACAAGAACTACCCTCAACCAGATAAGATGGCCTCATTCTGGATGAAAATTTACTTCATAAACAAATTCATGTCCATGAATTTTTTAAAAGTCACATACAGTCATAAGCTGCTCTAGTAATTGCCTTTGCTGCATTCTTCTGAATATCTGGAACAGTAGATTCTCCTACAAATGAAAACAGCTTTTGAAGGCCTCCTGCCTGCTGAATCAGTTGCAGCGTATGCGCATCTTCTAGACAATTTCCCAACACGGCAAGAGCTTCAACATGCAGATCACTGAATTCCTAATGAAGAAAAAAAACCCAAACAAATATCCTTCAAATCAGGATTTAAATATCTTTTGCTTTTAATTTTGTAGGATAATTGTCATAACTTTCTTATGGAGAGTTTATTCACACTGTAAAGTATTCATATTTTTTAATATATTTTCTTTGATGTGACTTAGGATGCATCTGAATTTATCAGAAACAGTAAAACCTGCAGAAGTTCCTCATTTACATCAAGGTGGGTTAGGCAGGTATTCAGAAAGGATCTGTAATCCTAAAATGTTAAAAACTTCACAAATTTCTCTATGCGTGATATTTCCTATGGTGAAATCTGACCTCAAGATGCACTAAAATGAGTCTCATAATAACATCAACAATGAAATTTCCAAGCTAGGAAATTATATTCAAGGCCATTGATATCAAAGTAAATTCAGAAAAAAAGATCAGTGTTCAAACTAGGAACCAGCACCAGAGTTCAGCTTATAATAAAAAAAGAGAAAACTTCATATAAAAAGTATATTGTGAATTTTTCTGATATTTACAACAGTTCGACAAATGGACAGTAAATGCAAACCAGTATTACGAGTAGGAATAAATCAACAAACCAAATATATAAACCTTTTGATTAATCCCTTTGGTACTTAGCAAACTAGGTATCCTAGGTTCTGTGTAATTAGCTCCAACTAAGGAGTTCTTTCTTCTTTTATCACTCTTTCATAACATGAATAATAATTAGTATTAGTCATAAAAACATTAGCAGCAAGAACAAAAAACTTTTAAGGCAAGTAAACTGTACATTGGTTTCCAGTATCTTCAGAAGACAATCGAATCCTTTATTTTCTCCCAGTATTATCCTGGTTTCTCTGTCTTTGCTAATTTCTTCTAAGGTTTTAAGGGCTAACGACTGAATAACTGGGTATTCAGATTTCAGTAGTTCCAGCAAGGGTGGAATTACATTCAGTGCATGAACTGCAGCATGGCTTTGAAAATCCTGCAGTAAAATATTCAACAAAGACTGTTAGTGATAGAGTATAACAGTACATCAATTCCTGACTTTACAGAAAGAACACCAAAAATCTGATTTCAAACATACAAAATTGACTCAATATTCCAGAACTTCCAGTTCTGAAGATTGCTTTCTACTCAGGTGAGAACCCAACTCAATATAATGAAGACTCACCAACCTTAAATTCCATTTTCTTGCATGACTGAAGTACACACTACAGAATCTAGCCCTGTCTAATGAAGACTATTGACTCTTGGCTTTGCCATGTTAGTTTCAACATACATGCTTCGAGAAACTTTTTAAATTTAGTTCCATTATTTTTATTTACCTCAGTGGTGGGAAAATAGTTTATGCACCCTACTGCAGTTGCCTGGTTGTATCTTCTTTTGGTTTAGTAATTATAAAACAACAATTTCAAATTTTAACTTTAAACAGTGTATATGCAGCTTAGTAAAAAGACAGTAGTAGATGATATTAAAATAGAAAATAAATAAATAAATTACAATTTGCTTTTAAATAGCTTATTGCATATGTGCAGCATGCAATTATCCTTATCAATATAAGCAAGCACCAGGTGCAGTTATCCAGATATACCCTGCAACAAAGACAGCGCGATAGTAAAAAGGGAGAAAGAGTAAAATGTGATTCTGAATAGACATGCTCTGATGCCCCAAAAGAGATAGAGTTATAAACTGAATTCATTATTGAATTGATTCGCTTAAGCCATGGAGAGAGCTGCCATACAAATGCACCATTCTTTTGCTAAGCAGCATATGGATGACATTAGTGCTGAGTGTGAAAGTAGCCAATAACAAATCTATTCCTCCCAGTACGGAAAGTAGCTGTTGACAGCATTCACCTATCATTACAAAGATGTTCAAAATTGTGACTACAGACTTGCTGGCCAAAGCAAGGCACAATGCAATTGCAAGTTCTTTAATTTACAGGGTTATTCCAACCTTTTGGAGAGACAGGTTGTAACTCTCATTACCAAGACTAACATTTGCCAACTAAGAAAACAAATTGATCTTTAATTAAAAAAATCTGAATCTGATCTAACTTACATTGCTGTATGGCATGGCTAACTGCATTGAGTTCAACAGAATTAGAGACAAATCAGCTATATTCATAACTAATGCAACAGTCAAGGACTTGGGTGTAATGTTTTCAAATACAATGATGAACACTGAGGAGTAAAGGAACCAAATATTTTAAAATTATTAACCCCACAAAGGATGGCAGGGGTGAGAGAGAAGTGCTTTTCTGCATCTGTAACGTAAAACAACAACAGATTTACCTGCACCAGGAGGTAGATACATTCAAGTGAATTCTTCTTAACATCAGGATCAGGGCTACCTAGCAGCCTGACAAGCGGTTCTAATCCACCTTGCTCCAATATTTGTTCTTTAGTAGTGTATTCAACAGCCATATGTGCTAGGCAGAGACTAGCAAATTCATGGATAACTACATCTTCTATGGGAGGGGGGGGAAAGAAATATCAAGTTTTATTCAGCACAGTACATGTTCACTAATTTAGTGTTTTAAACTATTATTTCCAGGCAATAAACAATAGCTGTTAATCATACCTGATGTCTCCATAAACATCTTGCTCCATCTGTACAACATAAAACACTACTCAGTGAGTAACAGAACTAATCCTATAAAAGTAATTACCTATTTAACATGTAGTATGACAAATCATGTTACAAGGAAGATTTTATTAAATTGTCCAATCAAATGGCAATCATAAATTATTTCCTAGTGTATTTTTGCACAAGGAATGAATACTGCAAGCTACCTTCTGGCGCCAGCTGTGATATAAGTGAATTTGTGACATCCAGTTCCCTTAGTAACTTCTTGACATCGTCTACAATGAAATAAATACAAATATGAAGTCTTTCGTTTGGCAATCTTGGCTTAGCAAAGAAACAGATCCTACTCCAACCAAAATGTACTTACAGTTACTTCCTGAGTGACAAAAAGATCTGACTGGGAATGACACACAACTGAAGTTAGACCAAGATCATAATGGGTCCAGAAATCATAGAGGAGATCTGAGTACCAGATGTCATTTGTTGACATTGGATGTATAGGAAGTTCCTCAGTATGTCATTGTAACTTTATTCAAAATACTTGCATCTAGCAGGTTCTGATTAAATCTTGCACAGTTTTAGTTGTCAAAGAAGTTGTAATCCAATAGTTAAAATTATTTGTGGTTAAAATTATCATAATAAGAGCAATCCTTCTGTTATTTAATTTTCAAGCCATCACTTTCTAATGTTATGCTAACACAGCCCACACTGCAAATTGAAAACACGAATTATATAGGTCTTAGCAAAATCACATTAAAGACTTTCAGAATGCATTTTTACTGTTGTCCTTGGCAAACTATCCACATCTGGATAGAACAACCAAAAAACATTCTTCGGGACAGACTTCATGTGATCTTACAGGGCTGCGTTCTTACTACCTACACATTGCAGTGTTGAAATCTAAGAAAAAAGGTATGAGTTGAATTTACTTTACTTCAGTGGTGTTCATTCTAGCTGAACGTGTTGCTTTATTCTGTGACTTTAAAGAAGGATTTATTCACATGGGCCACCTATTGCTTTGATGACCTCACTCATAAACATTGAAAAATATTCAAAAATGGAGACTCTTACAATTAGAAGCCATGATGCCAAGTACCATGATGGCATTTCTGCGTACAATTGGATCTTCATGTGAGATGAGTTTAAACAGATGCTCCACTGCTCCAAGACCAAGAAGTGTCACTATGTTTTCATCACCTGAAGAGTAATTAGGTTAGAAGGCCAAAAACCATTAAAATACAAGAACTATTTTTTATTGAGGGTTGGGACTTAATTTACTGGTAACATTCAATAAATGTTCTACTCTGCTCTGGTGAGATCCCACCTGGAGTACTGCATCCAGCTCTGGAGTTCCCAGCATAAGAAGGACATGTACCTCTTGGAGCGGGTCCAGAGGAGGGCTATGAAGATGATAGGAGGGCTGGAGCACCTCTCCTATGAAGACAGGCTGAGAGAGTTGGGGTTGTTCAGCCTGGAGAAGGCTCTTGGGAGACCTTCCAGTACCTAAAGGGGGCCTACAGGAAAGGTGGGGAGGGACCTTTATCAGGGAGTGGAACAATAGTACAAGGGAATGGTTTTAATCTGAAATTTGATTTACATTAGATATTAGAAAGAAACTCTTTACTGTGAGGGTGGTGAGACACTGTAAGAGATTGCCCAGAGAAGCTGTGGATGCCGCACCCCTGGACGTGTCCCTGCCCATAGCAGGGGGGTTGGAACTAGATGATCTTTAAGGCCCCTTCTTTAAGGTCCCTTCTCACTCTAACCATTCTATGATTCTATGAAATAAATTAACTGCCAAGTGAAAACAACTCCTTCTCTGGAGACACACTGCATAGTCTTCTGGAAGACTGCAGGAATGTCAAAGATATATCAATGATAATATTAACAATTTAAAGGATTATTAATTTAGTAGAAATAGAAATATTCATCCTCCTGCAGTGTGCCATATTTTACTGTGGAGAGCAGGGAAGAAGCCAACAGGGTTTATGTTGCGTTACACATAGCTGCCTCCTGACAGTCCAAATTCTCTCTTCACACATTCAAAATTTGATTGCATGCCCTCAGCTAAGCTTGCCATATTAAGCTGAATCTAAATAACTTTCAGAACCCATAGATCCCTAGCCAACTGTCAAAGACTTCAACTATTCTCTCACAACTTCAGCAGTGCTGATAATTGCCATCAGTACAACAATCAGCATATAAATCCATAATTTTAAAAGAAAAACTAAATGGAAATGAATATTAAAACAAATTAATTACACCAAGATTGCTAGCAATTAGAGAGGCTGGCATGGAATGAGTAGGAGACAGCTTAGGACATTATGTGCTACGTAATTTTGAGCCTTTGTTATACAGTCGTCCTCTGGGTACCCAGAACATGACACTTAGCAATAGATAATACAGGGACCTTTGGAAGATTTGGAATCTTGGACACTTGCTAGATTCGCAACAAATTCAGAAATAAGCTTGATAAAGGAGACTGAGCAGTCTCTAATAAATCATCTGTCACAGAAATACTGACACAAGAGCTATACGCAAAAATAACAGAAATGGGTTAAAAAGTAATTTTCATTGAAAACTGACCCTTGAAATAACTACACTGGTAAAGAAGCTTCAAACAGTAACATAAAAAAGAGATTTCTTTCTCAGATGCAAGTTTGCTGCTCACAACAAAACAGATACAGCTTGTATTTAAACCAAGCTCTATCAAAACAGAGAGTATAAAATTCTACAACAAAATGATACAAATTTCCATCACACAAACCACAGGACTTCTTCATAGACTGCAAACAGAAGCTTGATAGGTATTTCAGAAAACCCCCAAAACCTTGACAGAGAACTCTGAGACGAAATTAAGATTTCAGTAGTAGGAAACTAAAAACTTGTGAACTATTATAAAAATCTAAGCAACACAAAGGAAAGCTCATTGTAAAAAGACTAACCTTTTGAAGTGAATTTACACAGAGCATCACATGCTTTGGCCAAAATTTCCTCTTCGGGAGAACTAAGCATTAGCACAACTGTTGCTGCTGTTTTGCTTTCAACCAATAAAGGATCAAACTACAAACAAAACAAAAAAAAAAAGGAAAGAATGGTTTGATTTATGCTGACCCTCCCTATGTGCTGTAGTAGACTCCCACACTTCATTAAAAAAATACAGTTTGAGATCTACACTGAGTTAGAAATATTAACGTGAGTAGCTATTTACTAGGAGAAATTCAGTTTTTTAAGAACAATGTGAGATGTTTCTGAAAAATAAGACTGAATAATTGACTTCCAAATACAATCATGATTTCGTCCTGTGTCGTGGTTTAGGCCAGATCAACAAATGATAAGACAACAGAAGAGGCTTAGCTAAGAAATAAAATCACTGAATAGAAAGTTAAATCTGTTCTGCCTCAAACCAGGGCACCCTGTATGAAGACTCTGGGAAAACCCTGACATTGTCCCCATACATCTAGGAAGTCTTGAAGGCAACAAACTATGTAATTTTGTTACACAAACAAGAGTATCCTGAGGCTTCAGAACCTCAGGGTTCTGAAGTTTTTTTTTGAGCACAGAACCTAGGCCATTAGGTGTTGTACCAGCAAGAGGATTTGATTACTCTGTGGAATTAACAATTTGTGGTTTCTTTAAAAAAATAAAAGGACCTTTCCAGTGCCTTTGAAAGCTCAGTTCATGAGCTCACCATGATCTTGCACTAGCTGAAGTATTTCCATGATAATCCCTGCTCATCCAGCTAGAAATTACACTGAGGGTTCATTTCGATTTCTAACCTTATACAGAAAGAAGTCTTCCAACTGATGTGGCAGTTTTCACCCTCTTAATAGACTCTTCAGGGCTAACATCACTTGAGCAAGGGAATCTTCTAAAAAAGACTTTTGTTCTTTAATAAGCCTCAAGGATTTCTGAAAATTCTAACCATTAAAAAGTTTTACGCTTATTTGGACTTAAAATAAATTTTTAATATGGAAAAAACAGTGTCTTGTCTTCACACTTTAGGCCTATGGAGTATCTGTGTTACCTATGGAAACTACTAAATACTGGAGTCATCCAGTCTTTCAATATTAATGTATTTATCTTTACAATACAGCAGATGAAAAATTTAAGATAGCAGTAAACATTATTTAAAAATATTATTACAGTGGTTATTTATTATATATACCACATATTTTTTAAATTTCTATTATTTATTTCACTTAATTTAAAAACCGTCTACTAGCTACATCAGGGGCAGATGTTGCTGAACAATAGAGGCATGAAGATACATACACGTCAGTTGCCAAGCAAGGCAATTATTTGGAGAAAATCCTCAGAAATTGTGAGTGTGCTAGAAGGAAAATTAACAAAAAGCAAACTTTTTTCCTTCATTCTCCCCTGACTCGTTCAAAAATAAAGCAAAACATGACATTAGTACCCAGACTTCTAAATTAATAGTTTTGATAGGGTTTAAAATCTAAGTAAATTCATCATTTTCCATGAGGCACATCACACAATTTAACCGTCTCCAAGTTTCATTAACAGTTAAGCGGTTGTCTGGCTAATGTGTTTAACTGGTCTCCCTAGCTTCAAGCAGGACCAAAAACCCAAAGACACTGTCCAATTTCATGCCTTCTGGGACAAGCTGGAATCATGGGACAAGTCATGGAACAAGTGAAAATATAATCAGCTTACTGTATCATAAGTAATTTTGATAAATAATGACTCAGCCACAAGAATTAAACCAAACAGTGGCAGAGTGGTCCAAGTTAATGTCTTAATGATGGGCTTAAAATGATGGAATTCTTTATGGGAATTTTCTTTTGGATTGTAAACAGGCCAAAAAAAAAAAAAAAGCAACATTAATTCATTCTATCCATACAAGAGGCATACAGGAGAATAAAGAGACAGAAAGCCCCTTCAATGCCTTCATATTTCTCTACTCTGCATGTTCACGTCCTTGCATGGACAGAACATGATCCTACAGGTAAGTGCTATGATTTAAGCACACGCAGATCTCCTGAGTCTGGCCAAATACTTGGTAATGGGATAAAATTGTAATTTCTAGTAAAGGCTGGTAGTCGTCCAGAGTAAAATAAAAGATTGATCTCAGATGAAGTTTAATAAGAAATGAAATATGAAATAAGAGTTTTAAATCTCAGTTATCTATTTACATTGATCTAATACCACAGAAGCTATTATGTTGCTGCATTTTCATTGCCTCTCATGGCCACAAGTAATTGTATAAACTACAATTCAATGATAATTCCTAGGCTTTAATGACAGGTTGGCACATGAGCAGAGTGAAATTGGTCTAATCTCTACCCATTTGTACAGACATTAGAAACATTACTACTATCTGAAATATTCAATAGGCAATTCCCTATTACAGAATCACAGAACTGTCAGAGTTGTAAGGGATCTCTAGAAATCATCTCGTCCAACTCCCCTGCTAAAGCAGGATTGCCCAGAGCACGTTACTCAGGACTGCAGCCAGGCAGGTCTTGAAAATCTCCAGAGAAGGGGACTCCACAACCTCCCTGGGCAGCCTGTTCCAGTGCTCTGTCACCCTCACTGGAAACAAGTTTTTCCTCATATGAAGAACCTAATAAGGTACAACAAGGGCAAGTGTAGGGTCCTGCACCTGGGGAGGAAGAATGCCAGGCACTGGTATAGGTTGTCCCCATTGCCCCTCGTCCTGTCACTGGGAACCACTCAAAAGAGTCCAGCTCCATCTTCCTTCAACCCACCCTTTAGATACTTGCATGCATTAATAAAGTCTCCCCTCAGCCTTCTCTTCTCCAAGCTAAAGAGTCCCAGCTCTTTCAGCCTTTCCTTGTAAGGGAGATGTCCCAGTCACTTAATCATCTTTGCTGCCCTGTGCTGGACTCTCTCCAGTAGTTCTCTGTCTCTCTTGAGCTGGGGATCCCAGAACTGGATGCAATATTCCAGTTGTGGCCTCACCAGTGCAGAGTAGAGGGGAAGAACAGTGTGACCTACTGGCCACACTGTTCCCTGTGCAGCTCAAGATTCCATTGGCCCTCTTGGCGACAAGGGCACACTGCTGGTTCATGGATAGTTTACTATCTACCAGGACTCCCGGATCCTTCTCCTCAGAAGTGCTTTCCAGCAGGTCTACCCCTAACCTATACCAGTGCCTGGCATTCTTCCTCCCCAGGTGCAGGACCCTACACTTGCCCTTGTTGAACCTTATTAGGTTCTTCTCTGCCCAGCTTTCCAGCCTGTCCATGTCACGCTTGATGGTGGCACAGCCCTCTGGAAGGGGGCTATGGAAGAAGCAGTTCTGTGCTGAAAACACAGTAAGAAAAGCCACTGAAGTCAATGTATATTTAAGAAATCAGAACCTGGAACAGGACAGTGATTTGTTGCAAAGTAACATGGTTTGTCAATACTATCATAGACTTTTGCTTATCAGAATGCCCGCCTAGCTAGAGTTCCCCTCTCCCTAATATTTCCCCTTTGTTTTTGTTTTTTTTTTTTTTGTTTGTTTTGTTTAAATCAACATTTACTCCTAAATCATTGCAGACTCTTCCCTTAATAGCATATACAGGTACAGGACAGATTATCTGCTAGAATAATATGCCTCAACTTACAAACAAACTTGAGTTAAACACAGAAATTTAACTGGTTTATAAGCACCAACATTTGCGTTATTCAGTTTGTATTAAGAAAAAAGCAAGTTAAACAAAAAAGAAAGCTGTAATTCAGAAACTCCTATATGTATTTGATCACGATTTTTCTGTACATTTGACTATAGAGCCATCAGAAACTGCAGAATATTAGGGGTGGGGTTTTTTTGGCTTCCATCAACTTAACTCAACTTAATCTGGTAAATAGTGTTTGAAGCCATCTATATTTTAGTTATGCTTAATATTCTGAGACACAAGTATCACAGTTTAAAAGTTATATAAATAGCCGTGTGTCCTGGTTTGAGGTAAAACAAACCAATTTTCTGTTCAGTAATTTACTTTTTTAGCTGGGCCTCTTCTAACTAACGGAAGTTTGAAATTAACAGCGTATTGTTCAGGAAACTGTTCGCTCTCACAGTGATAAGACCTGATTATACCAAGGAATGGTACAGAGAGGCCCTTGCTTATACGTATTGCTGTAACAACCAAGGTCAGGTAATTTTGTTATTTGCCCCATTGGAGGGTCAGAAGCAGAAAAGCGTAGAGGGCTCACACCTCTAGGGAGGAGTGGACAGGACAGGTAACCCCACCCTGACCAACTGGGGTATTCCATCTCATCTGCATCATGTTCAGTATAAAAGCCGAGGGATCAAAGGGTCAACTCTCTTTCTTCAGCAGCTGACTCTAAGGAGGACCCTGTCTGTTTGTCTGCCTCTGATCCCAGTCTGAGCATTCCTGACTCCAGATCTGGAATCCAGCTCCAAGTCCACCAAGTCCAGTCTGGGACTTTTCCTGATGCCTGCTGGTGACGTAACCGTCATCCTGGGAGCTTAATACTGTTTTGAATACTGTTTTACATATATTGTATCTATTTCATTATTTTCTTCCTTTTTTTTTTTTTTTTT
>VXBJ01001446.1:579067-639346 GCA_013400055.1 Nycticryphes semicollaris | reverse complement strand
TTTTTTTGGTTTGATTTATTTTAAAAAATTCATTAGTTTAATTAATTCTAAACTTGTAAATCTCCTTATCCTCTTCCTCTCCCTTCTTTTTGGGGGGAGGAAGGGCCATCTGTCAGTCTGTATTGGTAATTCTGGCTGAAACCACGACAATGTGCCTTTTCTTTGTTTTAAAACTACCGCTTGATAAATTTATTTGTCCTCCATAATTCATTCACCATATGAAACAGCAAAATCATTTTGTAAGTTTCTCTGATATTCCTCTTCACAATCATTGTCTTTTGGGGATGAAGAAGCCTACTGTCTGATCTTTGCTTACACATAAGCCACTCTGTCTATTCTTGTTGTCCCTCTTAATACTTTTCTATAGTTCAACTTTACCTTTTTTGAGATGGAAACGCCAGAACTGTTAATGGCATCCAGCACGTGCATGTATAATGCATTCGTTAGTGACATGGTGCTTTGCCTTTTATTTCTGGAATTTGAAATGTATTTATTCACTTTTGCCTACTGAGTAACTGTCTGCCATTTTCATGAAAGTATCCATATTAATTCTGACAGACTGGATGATGTTCCAATGGCAACCTCTGTCAATTTTGAAACCTGAACAGTAATTTGTTTTCTCACCTTTGCTTTCTATTTTATAACCAGACATTATTGCCAGGACAAGATTTTTTTTACCTGTTAATGTTTATGTGAGTGAAGAGCCTGGTCTATAAACTCTTGAAAAAGCGAACTAACTGTATCAATAAGATCACCATTATCCACTTGCTCCCTGACTCCTCTAAAGAATTCAAACAGATTTCAGAGATCAAATTTTCCTCTGAAAAATAGTACTGATTTGCACCCATTACTATCGTATTTATCCATGTATCTTCCCCTTCTTCCCCCCCCTTTTTTTTGTGTGTGTAACTATTTCTACCAATTAACACTGTGTGGAAGACAAACTTTCTGTAATTATTGATGTACTTCTTTTTGAAAATGAAACTTTCATCCTCCATTCCTCTAGTGCAAAGTGTACACATTAAATACTATAAAACACAGTACCACGATTTCAGATTTTAGTTATTTTTCAGTTAGAACAAGTCCTGGGCAAATACTATTTATTCATACTTTGGCAATTTCTTCAGATTTGTTTTAGCAATTTGCTACATAGCTTTGTCTTTTGACACAAAAATAAGTCATTTTGCTTCTCTCTTATGATCTTAATCACCTAATAGTGCCCCTCTAAGAAGCTTCTTGCTTCTAGTCAATTTGGAAAAGTTTTATTGCTAGCTGTATCCTTACTAGTTCTTCTCCCAAAATATTTTGCTGCATTATGACACTGTGCTTTTACTTCTTGCTTCTTGAGTGCAAGTTTTTTTTGTTTTCACATTTAGATACAAATCCTACCTTTTGAAGGATTTTTATCTGCTATTATTCTATTGTTTAATAATGCTGTCATTAAAAAAATCCCTTGAATTTGAATTAACTGACTACAGTTCTGCTTTGTCATTGCACCTTTTGTAGACTCTTTAGAAGCATTACTTATATCTTTGATGTTCTTAACCCCTTTTCCTCTACCTAGAAAAACAGAATTATGATATAGCCGGTCATGCTAATTGTTTCAGTTCTGTCATTGTCTAATATCCTATATTAATAATATGAAACCAAGACATTCCACTGAATTACAAGCAGTTGATGTTAGAAGACACTTCTAACTGCTCTGTTCAGAGCAGGATTACCTAGAGCTCAAGGCCAGTGCGCAGTCTGATTTTGACTGTCTCCAAGGATGGAGACTCCATAACCTCTCTGTGCAATCTGTGCCATGTTCCATCATTCTTACAGTAAAAGAGGATTATTTTTCATATGTTTAAATGGATCCTCCTGGGTTTCAGTTTGTGCCCATTGCCCTCATCCTTTCACTGGGCACCATTGAGAAGAGCCTTGTCTGACTGATCCATCCCATCATCTGCCCCAGTACCTAGGGGTTCTGAGGGAGCTAGCGAAAGTACTTACCAAGACACTTTCCATCATTTATCAGCTGTCTTGGCTAAACAGGGAGGTCCCAATTGACTGGAAGTTGTGTGACACCCACCCACAATATGGGCTGGAAGGAGGATCTGGGAAACTACGGGCCTGTCAGTCTGACCTTGGTGCCAGGAAAGGTTAATGCAGACAGTCTTGAATGCCATCATGTGGTACAAACAGAACAATCAGGCAATCAGGCCCGGTTCGCATGAGTTATATGAAAGACAGGTCCTACTTCAGCAACCTGATCTCCTTCTATGACAAGGTGACCTGCTTACAGATTGAGGGAAAGGCTGTAGATGTTGTCTACCTGGACTTTAGTAAAGCCTTCGACACCATTTCACACACCATTCTCCTGGAGAATGGCTTAGAAGACATGCTCAACGCTTAGACAGGCATATGCCTTGCTGAATAAAAAAGTGGTTGGCTGGCCAGGCCCCAAGAGTGGTGCTGAATGGAGTTAAATCCAGTTGGCGGCCAGTCATGAGTGGTGCTCCTCAGGGCTCAGTATTGGGACCGGTTCTGTTTTATATATTTAACAATGATCTAGACAGGGGGATTGAGTGCACCCTCAGTAAGTTTGCAGATGACACCAAGTTAGGTGGGAGTATCAACCTGCCTGTGGTCGAGAGACTCTACAGAGAGACATGGACAGGCTGGATCGATGGGCTAAGGCCCATACTGAGGTATGAGGTTCAGGAAGGTCAAGTGCCAGGTTCTCAAAAAACCCATACAGCAATACAGGCCTGGGGAAGAGTGGCTGGAAAGCTGCCTGGCAGAAAAGAACCTGGGGCTGCTGGTCAACAGCTGGCTGACTATGAGACAGCAGTGTGCCCAGGTGGCCAAGAGCATCCTAGCCTGTATCAGAAACAACATGGTGTATTTTTTTTAACATCAGTGTTGTGAATGAAGCCATTTTCAAAAATACTCAGCCTGCTTTCATTGATAATGCCTCAGTATTTTCTTTAGTGGTAATCTTAGGCTTCCCTTTTACTGTCTATGCACTAGCTGATGATCAAATAGCAATATTGTCTAGACCAAACGTAATGAAGATATCATATGAAAAGTTCCTATCGATCTATGCCAAAGCTAGCATATTTTATCTGCCTGAATTACTGTCTAAGGTCATTCATATAGAGACAAAGAATTAAAGCAATATTTTTCCTGGAGAAGCCCAACTATCAGAAAGGATAATTGTAAAAGACAAATTACGAAAGGAAGGGAAAATAGAGTCCTCTGAATACTTTCTGAAACACATAAGCAGTGACCAGGCTAAGAAACGCGTTTCCCACCTGTTCCTAGAAATCTATAAAAATTAGTGGTCATCTGCAATACCATATATCCTCAGAGCATTACACATGCACAAAGGCCCTCTTTTATCAGCCTGTCCACATTATCTCAAGGCTTCTTTTCTTGGACTTGACATTTTCATAAGCAGATTATCAATCAGAAGATAATAGCTAATACATCTTTTATTTTGTCTGCATCTCATTTCCTGCCATCTGAAATATCCAGATGAAATTGAAAGGTTAGAGATTCACTTTTACATGATCACTATTAACAATATTCTCATAGAAAATTTTCTTGGTTGATAGTTACAACTAATCAATGATCTATTTTAATGTTTTATACTGTTTTGCTTTGCAACATGCAGGTTCTTTTCTCCTGATAGGACTGCTAAAAGAGATATGTCATCCTAAACTACGATAAGGGTGAAAACTAAGCCAAAAAAGGCAGATGCCATCTGGACGCGCTCTTTCCAATTCTTTCATTTTTTATAGTTTTATTCACCTTTTCTGTAATTTTTTTTTTGCAATTGTTGAATATCTTTTCTAACATTATTCAGTTTATTGTAGTAGTTTTCTCATAATTTTCTCCAGAAACTCTAATAGTGTCGTTTGAATATAGACATTGTAGTGCTGCCTCTACTGATTTTTAAGATATTTACTAAAAAGGTTGATTTTATTACTTTAGAGGGGGTTAGCTCATCTTTACGCCTTAAATCTACTTACGTGCCTTTCCTTTTTTTTTTCTTAGACTGCAAAGATACTAAGTTTTATTTCTTCAGGCTTGCTTTCATTAGTCCTATCCACATACACCTTCTTTGTGTCTCCTCCTAGTTTTGTGGGTTATTCCATACAGAAACAGCTTTAGATCGATCTACCCTCTCATGTTGAAGTTTTATGTCAAGTCTCCTTTCATAAGGATTTATTATTGATTGGAGCTTATGAATTACGTTTGTAATACTAATCTTTCCACAGAACAGTTGGACAAAACTTGATATCAATTGTTATGCCTCAGTGACATCATGGGTATTGGGTATTAGTGTCTTAGTCAAAATTATTTATGGTTATTTAATATTGAAATTGTGATGTAGTTTTTGCTGATCAACTTTTCTCTGACCTTTGAAAAAGTCCTTGCAGTACCATGTCTCTTTACAGGCAAACCCACTGGTTTTTTTTTTAAACAGAACACTGAACTTTGTATTTAGTTTCATGCTCCTCTGTGGCACTCGCTGAGGACCTGATTTTCATTAATTTAGTTATTATCTGGCACAGAATTTATATTATAATTTTATCAATGTCTCTGTCTTATTGCGCCTCCTTCTTTCTGAATAAACCAAGTAAACTTTAAAAATAGCTATATTTTGAACATCTGCCTTTTGGGGGGTCCCTTCGTACCTTGTAAGTTTATAGAAAGTCTTGGAAAGTGTGCTAGTGTCAGACTCCTGATTTCCACCTTTTGGAAAAAAAAAATCACATTACCACCATGATTCCATATATGGCTTCACCTGTTGCACTTTTTACTGTGAACTTCCAATGATACCAGAAAACCCTGAACTGCTGCTAAAGACTCTGTACCTTTGTGAAAGGTCCAGGATGCATAGCACTGTCATTCAAAGTATCTGTAAAAATTCTGTATTCAACAAAAAACTCCATAGATCCATCTAGGCTCTTAACTCCTTCATCCTTAAAGAAAGGGAATGTCTCCACAGTTGAAAAGATAGGCAGATTTCATGTCAGTGTTCTCCTTTCTCTTTTGATTTTTACAAATGGAAAGCTAATATTGCTCTTCAAATAAAATGAAGCCTGGATTGTTTCATACTTTATTATTTGCAAAGCTTGCCAAAGACAACAACCTCCACAAAGAACTACTCATGCCCAGTCACTCTGGTCTGTCTGCTGTCCAAGAAAAGCAGAAAGAGAATCATCTTTAAAAGACATTTTTAGAAAAATGTGGGTAACCTAGGAGAGTGAAAAACTATGTAAGGATAGTAGAGCTGGGCCTATAATCATGTAATGTTTATATTATAGCACATAGCCGTTTACAAACTTACCACATCCTTGGGTGGAGGTTCTACTTCCTTCTTTACTTTTTTACCCATCCTAAAAACAAAAGCAAAAAAAAATAAAAGCAGACAAACAAAATCCCTGCTGTGTTTTAGGAATCACTTTACCAGTGATTCAGGAAAGCTTGTAAAACAGATTTTCTTATTCATTTGACCCACTTAATCAATTTGAAGATTTCTTTGACACAGTAATTTCTAAGCAGAAAGTTGTCTTTTATAAGGAAAACAAACCTTCTAACATTTGAACATATTTGGTAAAATACATCTGTCAACAAAATACATAACGTAAATGAAAGATGTGAGACATCACGGGCTCAATGTGGTACAAATACATAGGACTTGCTTCTCTGTAAGTTAGTTTTATCTGTGTATTGGGTCTGCCTGAGGTGGAGTTAATTTTCCCCGTAGTGGCCCTCATACTGCTGTGCTTTGTACCGATAGCTAGAAAGGTCTTGCTAACACACTGGAGTTTTGGCTATTGCTGAGCAGTGCTCACATGGCATCCAGCATTGCCTCCCCACACCAGTAGGCTGGGGGTGGGCAAGATCTTGGGAGGGGACACTTGGGAGGGGATATAAATCATACATGAACAGACAACTGCCCCAAACTGACCAAAGGGATATTCCATACCACATGAGGCCTGCGCAGCAATAGAAGCTAAGAGAAAGGAGAAGAAAGTGGGGGAGTGGGGTGAAGCACATTCCTTATTTACAACATTTGTCTTGCAGAGCAACCACTGCACATTGACATTGCACATACGGAAGCCCTGCTTCCTGGGAAGTTGCTGGATATCACCTGCTGGTGGGAGAGGGGGAGTGACAGAGTGGCTTGGTGGGGCACCTGGTGTTCAGCCAAGGTCAACCCACCACAGTGCACAAATCGTATATGAACTTGAAGGTCCTGTTAGGGTATTTCACCATATTTGTCTATACATTCTATGTTGGCAAATATTCTATACAACTGCAGAATGTACAATTAAGTTCTACTTTGAAAATGTGGTTCAAATTCAATCTGAATCCTCTGTTCACATTTCACAGAAGACAAAAACATATATGGTCTGCAGGTATTAAGAATCAGTTCTGCACAGTACAAATGTCACTGATTTTAAGAAGTTGCATCTATTTATACCAAGTCCAGATTCTGACTTCTTTTTTTATATTAACACATGTGCACATGAACCAGGAAGACCTTCTCAGCTGCATCTAACAGGAGCTTTTGAAGCATATAGATAGAACACCTCACATGGACTGAATTTCATGTGGCTTGCAAAACTTCAGCAGAGGCTTCCTATTAAGCTACAAGCAAAAGTAAAGAGCAATGTGACCCACTAGCACTAGCTACGCATAGAACATAACCCAAGTTATGCCAAACTTAAGGTTTGCTTTAGCACTATGTGAAAGTGAAACGTGCAGTTAGTACACCTTAGCAAATCCTCCTCAAAGGGAAACCACACATTCCCCCTCAGCTAGGACAATGCAGACAGCTTCCCTTTGGTATAAGAGATTATTTTCTAGAGAGATTATTCAACATGAGCTCCAGCCTGGCTGGTTACAGAAGTCAGGGCTATTGTTTGCTGTGCTCAACAAACAGTTGGAGCTCTTCTTGAATCCTCTGAATTTTTTCAGGTGTTGCTCCTCTGCCGGCCTCTCAAATACATTGTAACACAGCAGTGGTGAAACCAGTTGATAAGCACATCCTAAAAACTGATCTGAAATTTAAAGCTTCATAAGCAGGTCACTAATTTTAGTTTTGAGAGGAAGACCTATACAATTAAAGGTTCTTCAGCTCCAATCTCCTTTACCCTTATATATATACAAACATGTACACATATGAACACATACACACACACTAGAATTCGGTGTTTCAGAAAGCACAGCTAGGGGTAAATTAGCTTATATGAGACAGCATAAGGACAAATTACCGACAGCCATTACATCCTCATTCCAGAAGTACAGTCCACAACACTGTCCCTCAGCTCTAGCTATTCTTGGTGCCTAAGCTCAGCAGGTGCTTCCCTGTTTTCACTCTGAACTTCATTAGGGCCTCCAGTTTTCCCACAGGGCCAGAACCACCCCAGTGTGAGTATCTTAAGTGATCCAGTATCCAGAAACTATGAGCTGCGTCCACTAAACTAAATTAGGCATCAGTTCTTAAGTTAGTCACTCTTCTTGATAATTGATGGAAATCTAGTCAACATCTAGTCAACATCTAGTTTATTTAACAGCTCTTAAGGCAGATCCTAAAGTATTTATCTAAAATTAAACTGGACCTTAAAAATAACTACTTTTTCCTTGGAACAAAACCAGAGTTTAGAGTTGCTACCTCATGTATTGACATTCACGTTTACACTGACATCTAAAGTTAGGTTGATAAACTTAATACCCTATTTCTCCACATGAATCCACATACCAGACTGGGTCTGGCAGATACTGTCACAGTAGACTGAACATTTATTAGCAGAACTAGGCATGTGACAAAACACAGCCCCTCTACCTTTTAAAAAGTGGCTGAAGGAATCTCCATCTCCAGAACATGTTGCCCAGAAGTGGAAAATGATCATGAGGAAGGTCACAAATGTAGACATTTTAGTTTGAAAGTGGAACCCTCTAACCTCTTGGCTATTATATCATGAACTGGCATCTCTGCCACATCAAATAAAATCAGAAAATTTACTCATTTTTTGAAAAAAATGTTGCAGATGTCTGCCCAGACGAGCAAATTCCAAGTACTAAATCACAAGATAATGATGGCTGCAATCCCTGTACTTACTTCATTTTCTTGTCTTGCTCTAGGAACCTCTCTGACCAGTGTGAACAGTTCCTTAGATTGCCAATTTGAGGTATCCACTCATTTCTAGTCACTATACTTTTTTTTTTTTTTAAATAGAAGATGATATATAGCAAGTGAGCTGTAACAAAAAGAGTCCATAATCATACTTTGAAATACGAGGAAAGTCTCATGGTGTTTGTTCTGTTCAAAATAGTGAAATCTTATAAACACTTCTGTTACAGTACGGAGTGTATACCTATACTATCAGAATCCTGTTCCATACAGACCATAATATTTTGTGGTTTAAAGTCAGGCAATACATGTAGATAACGTCACCTGTTCCATTTGCATCTTCTGTTTTCTAAAAGCTTAAATAACTGACAGAACAACCTAACACCCAGCACATACGGAATCTTAGTGAGACATGACCCAAAGAACAGGAATAGGTCACACTCAATCAGCTGTGGAACTTACCTCTTAGTCAAGGAATCAAAGGTCTCTTCTGAGAGCCATTACTCCTATGGAAAAGGAGTGCAGAGACAAGGATTTAAGAACAGATTCTAATGAGCTATCTTTTTACACTTTGCAAATTAACTGTCCCATGCTTGAAGACAGTCTGTAGCTGTGTTACTACAACTTGGCCATGTTTTTCAGGTTCTTCCCAAAAATGATCCACAAGTGAAATTCTTTTTGCCTTCCAAGTGATAATTACATCATCTCAATTCAGACTAGCTAGTTTAAATGAAGTCTTGCTTTTTCTCCTTTTCTCACACAAACTAAAATCTTTTTTTTCTGTGGCGAAAATGAAAATTGCTTATAAGTTGATCATCTTCATTGATTATTTCAATTTATTTCTGTATGGACACTCTAGCTCTGCTGCCTTCCAATGCAATCAAAAGGAAGATACTAAAATTGTAATCATAGCATTTGGCACATCATCTCACTTGTTTCTTAGGTCCACAAACTAGTCTGTCCTTTGTATACCAGCTTAAACATCCTCCTTGTCACTCTCAGGTAGCTTTGTCATAATTAAGAGAAGAATGTGGAATAAAATCTTGAAAGTCCTTTCTTTCTCCCAAATTCTTCTCCCAGCTTTCTTCTGTCATACTCCTTAAATATAGATCAACAGGCATTTCTTGCCCAGTGTTGTAATGCCAGTGCAAGAATTGCAATACTAGTGCAAGAATTGCAATACCTTATAAAAACCTTCGCTTCATAGAAGAAGGGAGTTAAAAAGAGACACCAGGTCTGATTTAACATTCAGCTCCTGAAGATATATGCTGTATTAAAACAATCTGCCTATTGTTTCATCTGTGCCCATGTGTATGTTAGGCAAAAAACTTATTATTATTAAGTCAAAAATGTGCTACAGTACAGCAGTACTGTACTGTTAACTTAATTACAATCTGTTCCCAGACACAAAACAGTATTTTCTGTTTTGATCTGGGTGGACAAAGTTCATCCTGCTGCAAAAAAAACCCCAAGATTAAATATACTCTGATCATTCTGAGTGTTCATTAAAGATTCAAAATTTTTTCAAATGATCTACACATTTATAAATTATATATACACAAAACAAAAGAATAATGAAAAAACCAAGCTGAGAGATGCAGACTGAAGTACTTTGCAGAGAAACCCTTAAAACCAAAATGAGTTTGTAGTAAGATACCAGGCTGAGGAAATAGCTATGAGTGACAAAAGGTGGGGATTTTAGCTGAGTTTAAAAAAAATCAGTTATTTATTTAAGGTCTTAGAACTTTTAAGATACGTTGATATTTTTTATTTGCATTCTGATATCGCTTTAACATTCATCTGAATGATACTTTCAAGAGCCCAAGGGTAGATGCTTAGATTTTTAACAAGAGCCTACATTCTCAGGGATTTGATTCCACAAACTAATGCTGTGAAAACATACATGATTTGCAATACATTTTTGACTCATGTACAGCCTCTGATCGATAGCAGCACCCTTCTTTACACTGCCCAAGGATCATACTTCATTGCTTTTTAAAGCTGAACAATTTGGTACACTTAGTAAGAGGTGTACGAAGGCAGGAGTGTTTCAATCAGCATGTTAAGATCCTAAGCTGTAGAGGCAGAATGCATTTTCCAATGTGTACAGTCTAAAAGACAATGTAAGAAGGTTAACGAAAAGAAGTAATGGGAATTGAAGAACATGGTAGTATTCTTTCCAAATCACAGAATAACTAAGAGGCTCCAGCACAAAACCCCTCCTTCAATGAATATGAACAATCTTCCATGGCAGACCAGTATCCTGCCTGCAGAATGGTAAGAGCCAAATGCTTCTGATAAATGCATGAAACCAATCCCAAAAGTCAAATTTTCTCCATCTGTTACAGGGTTTTTATTTCCCCTAAGTACAAAGGTTTAGATGTCCTGAAGTTTTTATGTTCTTCGTAACAATAGTAGCTATTTTTACTGCCCACATAAATGCTTAATCCTTTTAGTCTTCATTCTTAGTCTTACATGCTACAGCACAGGTCCAATTGTCAAGTGCACTGTCCAAGGAAGTACTCCTTAGATTTAGAAAAAAAAAAGTAAACAGTTCAAATGTGTTATTCAATTCAACACAACATTCCCTTGTTCTTGTATTATAACTTTAGTTAAAAGATGCCCTGACTTGATCTTTTCTACTTTATTTTATAACTCCCTGTACATTCTGATTTATCACCTTTCTAAGCTGCCTTTAATTATTTTTTTCCATATAGCTTTTCCAGACATATATGTTTCTCATCTCAGAGTCCCTCTGTGACTGTTAAATCTTTCTCAGATATGATGAACGTAACCTGAAATACCATAACCAGTTCTAGAACAGTACCGATTTGTTCCACTGACATTGTAAATTTTGGGTAGCAATTTTTACAAAATTTCCTCAGTAAAGATTTTCACAAAGATAAACACATATGATAAACAGGTAATTTTCCCAGCTGATCACAATTAATTTAGGTTCATCACTAAGTTGTGCCAAATATTCCCAGCAGTGTAAATTACATTGCTTTCATCGACAACAGATTTCATCTGTCACAGTGTCACCAGTTCACCTAACTGCAGAAGACTCTCAGAAGTTTCTAGCCGTCTTCTTTAGTCTTAGCATAAATTATTTTATCTCCCCATAAAAGTTTGATTTATCTATGTTATTGCCCATTTCCAAATTATAATAAATGTATTAAATAACATCAGACCTAGGATCTATCCTTAGAAAATCTAAGCTGTGACAACCTGAATGAAGGAGATTTTTAGGAATTATGTGTGTGATTTTAAGTGTCTCGCTGAGATGCACAGTGAAATCCCTCATCCCATGAGAAAGAAACTACAGAAAAATTGCCTTAATCTAAAACAAATGAGAAAGTAGTTATCCAATCACTGTCTGAGCAATAGTAGCAGGGCACTTTTCATACATGCCTGAGTAAGAAAGACATTTTAAAGAGTAGTAAAAAAATTAAAGACACTCCTAAGATTTTAGGCAGTTGTGCCAATCTACGTATCTTACAACGAATGCTTCCTTCTGCCAGTTTCATGGGGACATCAGACTGAAAGGGACATTCTGAATGATAGGATTCATTCCCCTCGCAAAGACAGCCACTGCGTCACATTAATCCCACCAGGCACTTATCATGCTGTTTCTTAAAAATCATTAGGTATTTTGTTCCCACTTCGCTCCTTAAAAAGCTGTTCCACAAGCTGATAGGTCAGACAGGCAGGGACCTGTTTTAATTTTTAATCTACATTTATTCATGACCAGTCTATTGCATTCATGTCATGTTTGAACCTTTGTCAATTGCTGTCGTTGCTTGCATGTATCAAAATATATTTACATGAAATAGTTATACTATACAACATATATTTACTATATTCTATACATTATATATACACTATATATATTTACACATATAGACTCAGAATGTATTTGAAGATAACAAACATATCCCCAGCCAGTTTTCATTTTGTTAGGTTAAAAAACTCCTCTAATGTCCTGCAAAAACTGATTCTTCATTCCCCACAATACCCTCATAAGCCTTTTTTCAGTCAACTTCTTGAAAACATGGATGACCAGAGCAGAGCACAACATCCCAGATGAAGCCTCTCCTGACTTGTACCAATTTACTCATTCTTCTTTTGTCGACACTAGAAATACTTCAGCTGTGTTACTATCACATTCATTACTTTTATGGTTATGTCAAACTGCAAGGGTAGTGCCTATCATTTAATTTTAGCTGTTCATTTACCAGGCTTTAATATGTTAAGGGTTTAAAAAAAAAGTTACAGTTTAAGACAAAAATGCAAGTTGCAGGTTAGCAAACAAAAGTAGGAACTATAGGACATACAAGCCCACCTTGGCATTCATTGCATTAGCAGACCATTAAATAATCATAAAATGGCTGTATGATAAAAATCACAAAAATTAAAAGAAAAAAAAAAGAAATTTTGCTTCCATCAACAACAGTGAGAAAGTGAGTTTGTTCAGTCAAGGAACAACAGACAGCAGATGTTTGTTTTGCATAGGTTAAGATAACACAATATTAATTACTTTATATATACAATAATTTCAGATTAGCAACAAGATTATAAAAGAGTTGTTTTCTACAGATGATGCTCCTCTGACTGCAAATCTGTACTTTGTTTTGAAATTCCTTTCTGCAGGTGCCCTGAAACCTTTGAAACATTAATAAATTAGGTGAGATTTCTTTCCTAATAGCCTAATCATCTATTAGTGTTCTTTAGGATAAAATTTCTGTGTTTATGATTTTTTTCTTTTATTCCTCCTCATCTATTCATACAATTTTAGGTCTCATCCCTTTCATGTTACTGTCACACATAAATTCTTCATATCTTATCTATCTTATCTGCACACTGTCCTTTTGTCATTCATATTACCTATCCAAAATTTTAAATTAAAATCTTTTCCTCTACCTTATGTTTCCTTAGGGCAGGTCCACTGCAGTTTCTTGCTTCCCAGTTTACATCTGAAAATACAGGTCTCAGTTACCCTCTGCTGAAGTAGTCCATCTGTGCCTCTCCCCACCTTTGCCAACAGGCGGTTCCGAAACTCCGTTTCCAGTGGAAACAGCCCCCTAAGTGCAGGATTTGCCCTGCCTAGTTTTAAATGCTATTTATGTTCAATCTGATATACTTCACCTGTTATCAAATCACATAGTTTTATTATAAATTTTGCAACTGTCACTGCTTTTCTGTAGATGTCATTATCAAGCAGAGAGCAAGTTTTTAGGGTTTTTTTGGCTGTGCTTGGAGGAAACTTCAAGGTATGCCTTTAAACACAAATAAAAAAGAATCATTATTTTTTAACTTAGACTCGTGACTTTCGATGTCCCGCAGGACGCGTGGACCTCCATTCACGGGTGGAACGAAACCCCTGTAGAGTCGCAGCACCGACCTCGGGGGCCCGCTGGCCAGCGGACTCTAACCGCCACCCTACTCATCGCCACCCCAAGCCGGTTAGTCGCCAGCGACACAACCCAGGGTATTTCTGCTGACTCGAAGCCGCCAGCACCTCAGCCCTCCGCCCTGGCGATATCCGCCCCCTTTGCCCGCCTTCCCGCCGCCACCGGCTCGCCATGGAGAACCCCCTCGCCCGCTCCGGGCCTGACGCAGCCTCCCCTTCTCGCTCGCTCACCCACCCACCGGCCGAGCCGCCCCGAGCCGACCAGGCAGCAGCGCCCTGCGCCGGTGTTGCGGTGGTTGCCAGGAGACGCCTGCAGCGCATGCGCTGAGCGCCGCTCCGGGCAGCGGGCGGGAAGGTGAGGCGGGCTGAGGGCAGCCGGGGCTCGCCGTCGCTGTGACTTCCGTCCCCCGGCCTTTCCTAGTCGTCCCTAGTAGTAGCGGCTGGATGCGTGTTTCTTTAATCTGAATTTCCAGAGCCCTTGGAGGGTGCTTTCACCATGACACGTGTGTTCATCCATCTCTCGATGGGGCTGCTAACGCATCTTGGAAGGAAACGTTAAGTCATTGATACTCATGGGCTGGGGTAGTGTTGAAAAAATAAAGCAGTTATTTCTCAAAACTAAAAAAAAAAGGCTGCATTCTCACCCAAAGAACACTGAATATTTCTAAACTTTAACAGACATACAAGTCTTTCTTGAAAGTCGCCATTGTCGCACCTTCCATTTATTTTCTGTTGTTCCTGTTGGATCACAGAATGTTTTAGGTTGGAAGGGACCTTAAAGGTCACCCAGTTCCAACCCCCCTGCCATGGGCAGAGACACCTCCCACTAGACCAGGTTGCTCAAATCCCTACCCATTCTGGCCTTAAACACTTCCAGGGATGGGGCAGCCACAGGTTCTTTGGGCAACCTGTTCCCATGTCTCACCACCCTCAGAGTGAAAAATTTCTCCCCGGTATCTAATCTAAATCTGCCCTCTTCCAGTTTGAAGCCATTACCGCTACTATCACTATGTGCTCTTGTAAAAAGTCCCTCTCCACCTTTCTTGTAGGCCCTCTTTAAGTACTGGAAGGCCTTTATAAGGTCTTCCCAGAGCCTTCTCTTCTCCAGGCTGAACAACCCCAACCCTCAGCCGACAGGAGGGGGGCTCCAGCCCTCTGATCATCTTTGTGGTCCTCCTTTGGACCTGCTCCAGGAGGTCCACGTCCTTCTTGTGCTGAGAACTCCAGCTGGGGTGTCATGAGAGCAGACTAGAGGGGAAGAGTCACCTCCCTTTACCTGATGACCATGCTTCTTTTCATGCAGCCCAGGATATGGTTGGCTTTCTGGGGTGTGAGCAGGCATTGCTGACTCACATTGAACTTCTCATCAACCAACATCCCCAAATCCTTCTCCTTAGGGCTGCTCTCAATCCATTCTCCATCCAGACTGTATTTGTGCTTGGGATTGCCATGACACAGGTGCAAGACTTTGCACTTGGCCTGGTTGAACCTCAGGAGGTTCACACAGGCCCACCTCTCAAGCCTGTCCAGAACCCTCTGGATGGCATCCCTTCCCTCCAGTGTGTTGACCATACCACACAGCTTGGTGTTGATGGTAAAACTTGCTGAGGATGCGCTCAATCCCACTTTTCATTTCACCAACAAAGATGTTAAAAAGTACCGGTCCCAGTACTGAATCCTGAGGAACACCAATTCCTTATCCACTGAGTGGTCCATCCATCAAATCCATGTCTCTCCAATTTGGAGTCAAGTTATGAGGGGCAGCGTCAAATGCTTTGCACAAGTCCAGGTAGGTGATGTCAGTTGCTCTGACTGAAGGTGAATAGGTATTTCATTATATCTTTTCACTGCATTCATGAAAAAAAAAAAAAAAAAGCTGAAAAAGCCACCTGTTCTTGGGAGCAAACAGACAAGATAGTGAGCCAACTCCAAGGAAGGCACAGGCAAACCTCTGCTGGAGCACCACTGTGGCTCCGCTGGTGAGATACTGGCACGGAGCTTTGTCAGAGGGCCAAAAGAGCCGACTACTTTCTATTATCAGCTCTGGGTTGATGGTGGAGAAAGCCATGCTGTACTGCTAATTGTGCTATTCTCAGAGTAATAATTCGTTGTAGGATTCTCTTTTGCCAGCTAGGGCTATTTGGGAAGGAACACAAAGCCAAATTCTGAAATCAGATAACATATTCTATCTTGAAATGCAGCTTAATTGCTACCAGTACCTGCAGAAGTACAGGAAACAGGCAAATGTAATCATTTTGGGCCCTCAAAGTCAGGTAATAATAGGTAAAGAAATTACAGTTGCTATCAACTCTCTCATGTGATTCCTTTTTATCACAAATCTCATTGCCCTCTCCCCAGGTTTCTTGTTGCACTGCACGTATAAATTTTGTTCTATTTTTACAAGTCGTATCACTCTGTTGAGACCACAGCGCAAACAGATCCTGGCCTTACTTTTTGATAAACTTGTATCATCATGACAGAAGAGTTGGTGGGTCATTTTTAGGTGTGAGCAAGCCACATGCGTGAAGGTGTCTCATTCCCTGTTTAACATCACCAACTCCCACGGAAAATTTATGGAGATTTATAATCACGCTCATTGGAAAGCAGCTGCAACAAGACAAGAACCGTTTCTACTGACCTGTATCTCAGCAGACAGGAGAAATCACACTCAACTTCTAAGGGCAGTTTTTGGCTGACAAATACTCCATGAAGTCTGGCTGATCTCTCAGGTTTTTACAGTGGTCGGTAAAGGTTCCCACTGGCAGGGAAGAAAGGGAAAGATTTGGCAGTAGCTTGATGAGGGTAAGTCATCTACTTCGCCAACTTCTTCATGGCTTTTTCTTTCTTGAAATGGACTTGGGTACTACAGTGGTGGGCAGGTGGTAGAAATGTAACATGAGATGAATGTAAACAGTGCAGGCAAAGATGAGCTTTTAACTCTGTGCTGGATCTGGCTGGCATGGAGTTAGCTCTCTTCGTGGCAGTTTGTGTGTTGCTGTGTTGTAGATTTGTGACCAAACTAGCATTGATAACGCAACAGTGTTTTAGCTATTGCTAAGTGGTGCTTGCAGAATGCCAAAGCCTTCTCTGTTTCTCCTGCTGCCCCACTACCAAGGAGGCTGGGAGTGGGCAAGAGGCTGGGAGAGCTGACCTCAGCTGACCAAAGGATTAATTTATGCCATATAGCATCAGGCTCAGTAATAAAGCCGAGACTGTTGCTTGGTGACTGGCTAGGCATTGGTCTGCTTGTGGGACATGGTGAGTGATTGTCTTTGCATTACTTTTTTCAAACCTTTCTTCATATATTAAGCAGTCTTTATCTTGACCCACTATTTTATTTCCTCACTTTTGCTTTTCTAATTTGTTCCCCTGTCCTGCAGCTGGTGGGTGCTTAGTTGCTGGTTGGGATCTACTCACCATGAACCCAGTGATTTCCATGACTGGGGGAGCTTTTTTTCTTGTCTTATGGATATTTCGAACATAATTTGGGCAAAACTTTAGTTGCTTGGGTCTTTTCTTTAATTCATATGAATAGCATCAAGGTTTAACCCCAGCTGGCACTGAGGGCCACACAGCCTCTAACTCACTCCCCCGGATGGAACAAAGAGGAGAATCAGAACGTAAAAGTGAGAAACATTTGTGGGCTGAGATAAAGACAGTTTAATAAATAAAGCAAAAGACGTGCGAGCTTTTGCAAGCAAAGCAAAACAAGAGATTCATTCACTGCATCCCATCGGCGGGCAGGTGCTCAGCCAGGAAAGCAGGGTTCCATCATGTGTAATGGTTACTTGGACAGACAAACACCATCACTCCAAACACCGCCCCCTCCCCTTTTCTTCCCCCCAGCTTTATATACTAAGAAAGATATGATAAGGATTGGGATACCGTTTTGGTCAGTTGGGATCAGCTGTCCCAGCTGTGCCTCCTGCAAGCTTTTTGTGCACTCCCAGCCTACTTGCTGGCAGAATGGTACAAGAAGCAGAACAGGCCTTGAGTGCTAAGCAACAATCAAAACCGTTAGTGTGCTATCAGCACTATTTCCTAGCCCAAATCCAAAACATAGCACTGTATCAGCTGCTAGTAAGAAAGTAAACTTCATCCCACCCAAAATCCCAACAAAAGGTCACATAAAAGAGATATGACGATGCAGAACCCATGTGAAAGAAGAGGGACATGGAAATTAGATGCATGATCCCTGTGTGTTTCAGTATGCCCCTGGAACAATGGGATCAGTTATCCTTGAAGACCGAAGTATGTCACGCAGATGGGAATGGGTGAGTAGTCTCAAACCCATAACCAGTATCTTCTCACAAACTTTGTGAAGAGTATGCATCTGTATTGTGAAGCAGATAGACAGAGAGAAGAAGGAAGGACAACAGTGGATGACCAGGAGGAAGTTGAGCATGTTATTCCCTGCCATGTTTTGTTATTCATGCCATGTTCAGGTTTCTAACCTTCAAGACCCAGAAGCACCTCCAGGTGTGTGCTTTTGTGGCATTTTGACTCTACGACAGGTGGGATTTGAGCACATCCCTTCTGTGTGCCTCAGTCTAGTGTTATTTTCTATTCAGTTGTGTACCTGGGAATTAGGGACCATGAGCACGTTAGGATATAATTGAAGTATATTTATTATGTTTTGGCACAGTCATGCAAATATATCAAGAAAAAATATTTTTTAATTTAACTTTGTGAAAATACTCTGAGGACATCATTAAGAAACAACATACTAATAAGGAATCAAAGGGAGAGGACTAATGAGGAGAACAGTTACAAAAAAAGTGTCACGAGAATTCACGACTCTGACCAATAGTCACAAATGACAAATATTTTATTGAACTGTAATTTATTCAACAGCAAAACCCACACAAAACAGAATAATAGAAATTGTATTAAAGATAGGAGATTATGAAATTAAAGAGCTTTCTAGAGACTAAATACATAATAAAGTGAATGAGGACTTTATTAACTACACATTTTAATGAAATTTTATGACTTAGCTTTTGATACAGCCACTATAGAATTTGTGTGCTTTCCCTGTGAGGGAACAGGGCCAAATATCCTATCAATTTGATTGGCTTCCACAAAAATAAATCCAGTATGGATTAAAAACATATTTGAAAGAATACTGTGGAACAACATTTTAAATATTTAATTTCAACAGGGATATAAATGCATAAGCTACCACTAAATCAAAGTATTTGTTGAATTTAAGTGTTGGAAATTTGCATGTTGAGGTGTTTGAAATTATCTTTGCAGTGTTACTGAAAGCACCACTGAGGGAGTCGTTTCTCATTTCCTGAAACATCAGAAGTGGAATTACTATTTGCTGGATTGCTTGTCTCAAATAATTCTTTTTTCCATTTAAAAAAAAAAAAAATCAGTCACAATTTATGCTTTAAGAAATACCTGATGACATACAGTACAAACAGTCCTGTCATATAACTTGTTTTATATCAGTCTCAAAAGACACTTAAAAGGAACTTTCCTTTTTTTGACAAGAAGCAGCTGGCTTAGTGAGTGATGAATTTATAACATATCATCTTGGCATTTCAGTTTGCTGTATTACTTTCACACATTAAAATACTCAATATCAATGTAAACGGACCTCTTTCTCCAGGAGAAAAAAATATAAAAAGGAAATAAAACCAAAGAATAAGCCTTTTATTCTTTTAGCTGGCAAGTGAGATTTCTAAGTCTTCATTTTTTGCAGGCACCCTGCCTTCACCAAGTGCATGGTGTGGGAGTATTGAAAAGTGCTCTCCCAGTGTATTTGTATTCTCCAGGCTTTTTTTTTTTCTATATGACATTAAACCTAATTAATGGATTATTATTTTTAGTGAATGTATTAAACATAGTTTGTAAATGGCAAATTCCATAGCCATATCATTTAGAAACTGATGACTTGCAGCCAGCCTGTACCTAGATCTCTGACTGCTGGTAGTGGTATGTAACGTCACTGCATGTGCACTTAACATCTTCAGAGACACTCAGAATAGATAGGTTCCCCAGTGAAAGATGGGAGTAGAGACTGTAGGCTTCCTGTATAATCCTGGATAAGAAACATAAAATTAAACAAATTTAGTTGTTTAACTGAAATGAGTAAATACCTTAGTATTTCTATACTTGAATTTCTGCCATGAAACCAGACACTTCTGTTTAAAGTGTTTTAAGCTGAAGTTCATTAAAGTCCTCAAATATTGTTGCTGGAGCATATAAGCATTACAAAAGTAGAACGGGTATGCTTCACTGGTGTCTGGTAAATCAATAGGTGGCACACTTGTTTCTTGGGGTGTACGTATCCTAAGAAAATGAGATAGTCTTTTAAGCCACCATGACTATTACATTTTTTCTAAAAAACCAGTATGTTTCGGTTTACAATTTCAGTCTTCAAAGACAAAACATACTGTAGTGTCCTCAGGACAAATTGTACTGTATTTTGTCCATTCTTACAACAGCACCAACCCTCTGAAGCCTTGCCAAAGGCTGTGTTTCAACAAGGAATGACAACTCTGTTCTTATCTTGGATTTGAAGGCTAGAGTCACAAAATATAGAAGATAGTTTAATTAATATTTTTAAGTTGTATCAATACCGTGGCATTCAAAATGGGTACTTTTCCTGGTCAAACTCGTAGCTCTTTCAATTATAGATTTAGAATTCTTGGCATTTGATGCTTTGGTCGCTTTATTTTCCTCCTTATGTTTCTTACTGGTTCAGAGAGGAAATTGAGCAACTTTTTCACTTCAGTTCCTCTTCATTAATCTACTCTGTAATTTACATAACTCAGAAAACAGTACAGACTACAGGATTATAGTTTCATTTTCCTTTTTCTTACTTTTAAAAACTTGAGGCCAAATAGATCTGCAGCTGGAGAGAGAAGAAATCCTCCATGCAGAAATTTTTATTTGTTTGTTTGAGTTTGGAAATCAGAAAAGAAACAAACATTTTTAAGTTTGAAGTTACACACACATTTCTGAAATATTTTCAAGTCAGATATGTATATCTAGGGACACCTAGGTGTCTTCAGACTGTTTTCCTCTCTTTCCTTCTCATAGTCAGGGGAATTTTTGTAAAAATCAGATTTATTTATTCCCCCACCCTAGTGATTTTTAAGGAAATGCTTATTTTGGAGTGCTTTTGCCAGCTTCAGATCAGATAAGAGAATCCAGTATCTTGCTGGCCCAACCACTGCTGTCTCTGAAGTCTGTTGGCTGTGCCAGGTCTTATTGTTAGAATAGAGTAATTCACAGCTTGAATTAGATCTAGATCTAGATCTAGCAGTCAATCTCTTCTTATTTTTTTGCTCCTATGGCAGCTAGACAAAGTGGGAAAGGAGCATGAAAAGCAAGATGAGCTGCACTTTAGGTCAGTGACCTTGAGGTTGCATGGCAATGGTGTTTTAACTTGAAAATATTTTGAATTTCACACATTTCCTAGTGTTATTACTACCCAATTCTCGGTCTGGCATCATTTATGTTGAAAATTACTTTGGCATATTGTCAGCCTACTGAAATGTTACCTATTTTTGGATATTAAGAAATTGGGCATAAGCCCAGTCATTTTAGGTGTTTGGCAGAGTGCAGTCAGGAGCGCTTGCTAGGACATCTGCACAGAATTGTTCCAGAGCTGTGTTTAGATTAGGATGCTGAATAAGATGCTAACTAACATGTTCTGCAACACAGCCTTTGTTTTCTGCTTTTCCTGTGTTCCATTAGGGGTAGTTGGGTCTTGCACTCCCTTTGACTCAAGAATAAGTATACTTTTTGTACTTGCCCAGTCCTGATTTCTGAGTAGATGATACATACTAATGCACCTTTTGCTATGCTTAAATCAGAATAGAACTAAACACTGTGTGGTTTTGCAAAATCACTGTTGTCCAGAGCAGCAATAATTTGAGTACAGTTGTCTTACCTGGTTCATTGATAGATGATATGAATACAGCAAAAACTTTCTAAAGGCTTTGGAAAGTCCATGACCTGCGGGTGTGGTTGCCAATGCAGAAGGTAATGGTATTGAAAGAGGCTTTTAGAGCGTGTAATTGTGTTTTGGTTACCTACTTTGTAATTAGGTAGACACACAAAGAGCTACCTAAACAGAATGAGGGGTGTCTTTGTGGTACCTCGGGATCTTGTTTTCACCATTTGGATTCGGGGAATGTCTTGCAGAGACCAAAGCAGGGCATGAGAAGGGGAAGGATGCAAGCTGGAGAGTTCATGTGTTTTAGTCTCCAACACAGGACAAATTCAGCTGAGCACACTCAAACCAGGGAACTCAGAAGCACCACTGGGCCTCTGGTTTAAGTCAATGAGGTTTGGTCCCGGACCAATTCCCAGGACTTTTGTTCTTGGGAGCCTGGTTTTGTGCAGCATTCTCTTACTGTAACATAGAGCAGGATCTGAAAAGTTACCTTACACAGAATGTCTCTGCATGCTTAAAAGATCAGCTTCTGCAGAAAATGTGTTGTGGCACATGACACAGTATCATGGCATTGCATCTCAACCTGTAAAGTTTCACAAGTCATCTGAGATGAACTAAAAAGATAAACGTGGCAATTGTATATATTTCCATAGTATGCACCTCACGTCTTCATTAACCAGTCCAGGAAGCCCACCAGCAAATGAACAATACTGTACCAAAAAGCTGCTTTTAGGCCAAGTGGTCTTGTCTCTTTTTCCACCGTGGTTACCTCAAAGGAAGAGATGCTATTGCAGCCACAGAATTAATAGCCAGTGCTGATAGTTTGTATATTGTTTGTATATTTTCTATACTGTCTTCCCTGCGACGTGCAATTGGTTAGTATCCAGGTTCTGTATGCTAGCATCAAAATAGACACGCATTAGTAAAATCTGGTGTGTTTCGAGATACTTCCTCTTTCCACAACAGAAAAAGTCTCTTTGCTCCTACTGCATCTAAGTCCCAGCATCTGGTACACACGTCACTCAGTCGTTGGTAGGATCTAGCTGTGCCCTGCATTTTGGGCAATGGCTCTTGAAGCTTCTTGGGCTTGGAAAGTCTCTTGCTGAAAAAAAAAGGCGGGGGAGGGACACTTGGTGATTTCTTACTTGTGTAGTGAATGTGCTGCATCTGTCATGCTCAGGCACTCAAACGAGTGAGTTTTAACAAGCTCTCATTGCAACATGTCAGCTTTTTCATTTCAGATTATAGATATTTATTTCAGTTTATAGATATTTATTTTTTCAACGATGTAACTGCAAAGAGCTAAAGGTAATGGTTGGAGGCTTAGAATAGCTTGGGCAAAAGGACAGAAAATAAGTGATAATCAATAAATATAATAGCAGTAAAATACGGATTGAAAGTAAATAGCATTGGAGTTAGCAAGGGGACTAAGTGGAATTTGGCCATCCTTAGCACCCATGACGCAGCATGCTCTTCTGATCGCGATACATCCGTGTAGTGGCACCGATCTATCTCTCTACAGACTGTATCTGCATCAGCCTTGATAATATGGAGTCTTTTAAATGCTGGGGTTTACTTGACAATCTGCACAGCCTTTCAGTGTCGCACTGTCATTGCCTTGTAGGTGTGAATTGCTGCAAGCCCTAGGGAAACAGAAACACGTGAAGCACCAGAAAGAGAAACAGGGTAAGTTGGGGTTTCACAGGAGTTATTTGTAGGCGCTCAAATTTAGCTGAGTTAAGGAGCCAGCACTGATTCTGAAATAAATAATATTTGTATTTACGATTGCACTTATTTTTAATCCGTCCCTAAATTACATTATTTCATTTTTAATGTGCACTGCTACCTCAGAAGGTATTGCCTGTATATAATTTTACTACTGATAATCAGGCTGGTGTGATGTATGTAACAGACCTATATCTTACAGCTCTATCTAATTTGCCCTTACAGGAAGTCAGTTCGGTGTTTGCTTGCATTGGTTTTTTTTTCCATTCACTGTGCCAGGAATTAAGATGTGGCAGATAGGCCCACACGTTATTCTAAGCTCTTTTTCTTAAGAAACTGGATTTGAAGATGTGCTGGATTTGTGATTATTTACTTTCTAAACGTTTAAATCCATATGCTAGCACTGCTTTTTGTTGCTTGCTGGTTGATTGTAGTTGTGTGTTGAGCTTGAGTAGGGAGGAGAGAAGGTTTCTTTCTTTCAAAGAGAAATCAGGTTTTAAAAGCATTTAGAAAATGATGGGTGGTGTCTGCTTGCAGACTTTCCAGCATGGTTTAATTTTTACCTTCATCAAATTGTATTGGACGTCTTCTAGTCTACTGATATCAAAGTGTGTATTTAATAGTTTCTCATGTAAAAATAGGCAAAGTCGACTGTGTTCATTTTTTTTCTTGATCAGCCCAGCTTTTGAGACATGTATTTCAGTTGCAAGAGCTGGTCATGCAGCCCATGCAGTTAAGCAATGGGTTAACTGTTTCCTTGTGACAGTTCCTCAGTTGCTATAGATTAGAGGAGCTGACTTCAGCAGAACCAGATCTATTTCCAGCAGCTCAGGATATGGTCTCTTGAGCTATATTAGAATTAAACAAACTTGTTCAATTAGCAACAATTACTTTTGACAGTGAAAGGATAATAGAGGATTTCGCTCACAGGTGTCTGTCTTTGATCTTAGTCCACTGAACCATTTAATGATCCTGTTTGGTTTGGTGCTGCAAGCTATCAACTAGACAAAAACTATTTAAGAAAAAATTAGTTCTATAATTTTCAAAGGCCTTTGCCGCTAAATGTTCATGTCTAAATCCCTTCGCATGTTACTTGGGAGGCCATAGCAGCAAGAAGAGCTGCAATGAGATGCAGCAAAAAGAAAGGAGATGCGAGGTGCAGAGAGGAGGCTGAAATGGATCGCTCGATGACAAAGCTGAAGCATGAGCTGTCAGAGAAATAAATCAAAGGATAGTATTGCTTATTCTGTTGGATTTTCCTATGTTCATGCAGGATGCAGGGACATATGCTTAGGATTAAAGCTAATGTGCCTTTCAAACAAAAAATCATTCTCTGGGGTTTATGTTTTCTGTTCTCAGAACTCTTGAATTCAACATTGAAGTCATTAGCAATTATATGGGAGAAGATAAATCTCCCTTCAGGTCTCTGGCCGGACTAAAGAATCTGGATGCAACATTTCCCCCAATGATAGCTTGATACCACTTTCTTATCTCTTGCCAGCTCCACTCTGTTGAATAGTGTTCCTCTATTTTCTTCTGCAAAGTGTGGGTAAATATATACTAAAAAAAAAGGCTGGGAGTAGTTCATGTCCTGAAGACCAACAGAGACCTACTGACATTTTTTAGGCCAAGTATTATTTCCTATTTGGCAGGCCTATAGAGAACTAAAACATTTTTTGTTTTCATTTTCAGGAATCCTCCACGCTGATGCCTGTTTGCTTACTTCACTGGCACGAGCAGTGAATCTGTGCACAGTAAGTCATAATGAATCATGCTTATTAACAATATCTGATGAGATATTAATTGTTAAGATATCTTAAAAATAGATTATGATAAGATATTGTTCAAGATTATTAGAAAATGTAAAGCATTGGTAAGGATTTATATATTCATATAAATTACAGTTAGAGTGTTATTCACAATATTCAGCTCTAACTTTCTCCGAATAATATGGAAACGCTATCACAATGATTAACTATATGTATTTCTGTTACTGTTCTGACAGATTTATCAGAGCAGCTTATTTCAGATTTCTGTAAATTATAACAAGATGTGACAGGCAGGCTAGATAAGAAAGGATAAACATCTTCATGAGGAAAAATTGGAATAATTATAGATTGTACTTGGTAAGACAGGGATCTTGTTGGAAACTAAAAAGAGAAAAGAAATTCTAAGAATTTCAAGGCCATAGGCAATTTTAATGTAAGATTCTACTTATTTTTCCACTTTACAATTATTATATTAGATACAGCATAGGGAGATCAAATGGCAATAGAAAACAGGAAGCTCTTTCCCATTGCAGGCAACAGTGATGGGTATGGCAAACAAAACCTAGCCATTTCTATTTGTCCCTTTCATTGTGCTAATGAGACTCTCTTGCTTATAAAGGGTTTCACTTGACTATAGAGCTTTCTGCCAGTTTAGAAATTGGCTAGTACTACATAGCTGTATTGTAATGTTTTAGCACCTGTTGTTATGGTCATTACTCAGGGATAGTGACAATTGCCCTTTGGTCTTTTGTACGTGTTGTTCTTGCCAGCTTCTGTATGGCTTATTGTTTTTCGTGGTCGGAACCTGTCATCTTCTCAGCCTGAATAATTTTCTCGCTGTAGGACAGTTAGTGTCTCATCAGTCAAATACTTCGCTGTGGAAGTGATTTATTCACAGCCATGGGGTTTTACAAAACTATCAAGATCACTTTCCTGAATGACACAAATGATACCATTACTAAATATAATACAGAGGGATTTATTGCACTGTCTGCTTTGTAATAAACTGCAAGTTCTGTGCATTTTATGGTATCAGATATCAATGCTTTCAGGTCCCATTTATTTCAGTACCTGTGAGAATGCTGTGCTAGGCCAGGGGACAGAAGGAGCACTGAGTGATGGGCTAATGTAGAGCTGGGAAACTGGGCTGCTAGGAGTATATATCCCCTGGAAGGACCACTGTGAGCAGGAGGCTCCGTTAGGATGGTGTGAACTTGTAACAGCTTCATTCCCGCTCCATGATCTCATGCACCAAATCAAAGGATCTGTGTAAATGCTGAATGAATGTGTGTGTTTGATCCCCAGCTGCAAGAGAATGCCAGGCAGGAGCCAACTGCATGAACCCTGCACACAGCAAGAAATACTTGGCGGGTCTGAAGTCTAAATTCAGTGATGCAGTGGATGTGATTGCCACAGACTAGCATCTTGAACAATCGCTCACATCTTTCCGATGAAAAAGATAGAAGGCTATAACCACATTATGCTCACTAAACCAGAAACATACAGAAAAAAACCAAGTTGAACACCATCAGATATTTTCAAATTCTACTTAGGAAGGGAGAATATTGTAATAATATTCCAAAAAAGACAGAGATTGTTATAACAAGTAATCTAAAACTGGAAAAGAATCCTTTACCTTAAGTACAATCACAGGGTAAGCTTTATGTCAGACTGTTTTTTGAGGCTGGTCTTATCTGTCAAATTCCATCTATAATTAATATATTGTGCTGAATAATGATTATGTGGATGCATTTGAGGGTATTCTGGTGTGTTCTGTATGCAAATGTTTTGACTGATATAGACATACTATTTATGATTTTGCCAGGGGTTATGTTTACATGGAGTTATGCAGTAATTTATAGTCTAGCACCTCATAGTCATCTGGCTTTCTATAATTTTGATGAATACTATGTTTATTTTTTCCAAACACCAAGTTTTTGTTCATATTCTGCCTCCCCCGCCCCCACCCTTATTTTGAACTTTCAAGTATGGAGTTTCTAGCAAAAAACGACCAAAGATATGGGAAGTGTCCAGTGCTCACTTCCTTTGAAATGAGAATCAAATCCACATCTCGGTTCCAGTCAGTGAGTTTCTTACTTTCCATTACGCAAAGAGTCCAGTACAAAGTTAATTTATTAGTTACATTTCTAATCTTCCCTTACTGGAGCTATTGTTTGTCAGACCAGTTTGAAAAGGAGGATTTTTTTTATCTGTGTTGATGTCTCAGTCCTGAATTTATTTGTTCTCTTTTTATTTGGAATAAGAGAAACCAAACCTCAGTTTTTAGACAGCTGATTGTCAGTCCAAAATTGATAGAGGCAGTGAAAATGGAAATGTCATTGTAGTTTTTATTCTGAGGACATGAAAAATACAGATTTGTTGCCTGGTAAGTGCTTCCACTTTATCTAACAAAGTTGTAGAGAGATATTTGAAGACAAGCATCCCACAACTTGCAGCTTGATCTCCAGCTTGACTGGTATAATTCTTTAACATGCCCCAAAAGAATGGAAAGAGCATGAGAAACAATTCAAATGTAGGTATTTCCAGTGAAATATACCCCATATGTCTATCACATATATCTATGGGTTATAACTGATTAACACATTTGGCTGTTAGTCGGAAGAGCGGTAGGTGATATATGCTCAAGGACAAAACTTGTGGTTTTGGAGAGGATTTTGGGTTGTTGTGCCAGTGATGGCAGGGACTGGACTCACTGACGCTGGAAAGCTTTCCAGCCTGGTGTGCCAAGTACTGATTCACTTAACATTTGAAACTGAATACCTGATGATGACTTTTTTTGTCTGTTTTTGTTAGCATTTTCTTTTAATATTTTCAGTGTATTTTGTAGGATTAACTCCTTTGTTATTGCTATTTTATTATTTCACAAGTTATGTACAAACTAGGGACTGGGGGCTCCAATTTAGTTGCCTGCACATAAAGGTACTCCGTATCTTTTCAGGTATCCTAGAGGATCTCAGACATCCTCAGGCAGATGCCATGTGTACTATATGATTGATTCTTTTTTTGTAGTGGCCAGCTAGAGGCCATGGACAGTACATAGGAAGGTAGGACATCTGGACAACACCAGGTGCCTGTGTAAAAGTACATGAATCAAACCTTTGCAGTGAACTTTAGTTTGCAGATTTATGCATCTACATAGAGCACAACAACCTACAGTCCTCTCCAAAAACACAGTCAGCGAAACCCCTAAACAATAGTGGACTGAAAATCAGCTTAAAGATTAATAATGATCCTTTGCAGTATTTTTATTGCTGCTATTGTTTACATGTCATGTTAACAATCAAATTTTCAACACTTGCTTAGCTAAACATGTAGATTTCTGCCTGGTGGGACTTTAAAAAAAAAAAACAGGTAGGATAAATGTGCTGCAAGAAGGCACACTGAACTCTTACTGGTATTTCTGGAGATGAGACATTTACCCTTTTTAGGCATTTAGAAAAGGGCCTGTCCGGTAGTATCTATGGGAACTTACGCACTTTGAAAACCTGCCGTAATTATTTAATTGAAGGTAAGTGATTTCTGAACTGTGCCCAGAAATTGAAGACATACCAGATTAGAAGTACTGCGGATTATGTGGAATATATGATCATTTTAAAGAAAGAAACTGACAAACTCCATGACCCTTCTAGTTATGCATCATCTGGCAGCTTCTTAAAAAAAAAAAACAAACCCACAGTAATTGAACTCCGTGTGGGAGAACGTGGGAGGCTGGAAGGTGTTTATGCACCAGTTCAGAAGGACTCGTCACGGCATACGGTTTGCCATGCAGATCTGCTGGCGCAGGCAGATCCCGGTGGCAGAATCTGACAAATGGGCAAGCAAATCCGCTGTGCTGTGGGGGGAGATAAGCAATGCTGTGATGAGGCACAAAAAAGCAGTAACATCAGAATTGTGGTCAGGGAATATCATAGCCACCGTATTTTGTGTATACTCCATTGGGGGGGGGGGACGGGGGATATGTATAACAGATGGCCTGAAAACAGCAGTTTTGAATTAATCAGGATGCAAGATTATGAGGATCTAGATGACAGATTTAGTGTATAGATGCAGAAAAGATAGATATGAGAGGTATTACAGCAGTTGGAGTAGCAACCCATGCACATAAGCTTACAATTTAGTTGCAAAGGCTTTCTGGAGGGCTTTCTTAACAGTCCCTTGCTCAAAGCGGGACCAACTTTCAAGTTGCAGTATGCAGTCCAGCTGAGTTCTGAGTATTTTCAAGGATGGATTCCTAACCTTTCTGGGCAACCTGTTCCTGTCCTTAAGTATCCTCACAGAGGAATTTTTTTTTTTTTCTGTGTCCACTCAGAATTTCCTTTGTTGCAACTTGGCTGTTGTCTCTTGTCCTTTCCCCGTGCAGCTCTGAGAAGAGTCTGGCTTCATCCTTCCTGTAAGCCCAGTAATATAGTTCAAAGCACCAACTGGATTCCCACTTAGCCATCTCTTCTCCAGGCTGAACAAACCCAGATATCGTAGCTTCTCCTTGTATGTTATGTTTCTGGTCCCTTAAACATCAGGACTCCAGGACTTGGTCCAGTATGCCTATGTCTTTCTCAGACTAGCGCTGCCAAAATTGGACACGAGTGTCGAATAGCGGGGACCACTCCACTTCTGTTAGCCAGCTGGCAATGGGCTGCTGATGCAGCCCAGTATGGCATTAGCATTGCAGCTGTACTGGTAGTCAGAGCTGGAGAAGACGAAATCTGCAGGGAAGTGGTGTTTGTAACTCTGGTTTCTAAGAACTTTTAAAAAAATCAAAGAACCCATTAGGGTCTTTTTTTTTTTGTCTATCATGATCTTGGATAACTCATTTGAACAGAGAACTGAGAGTTCTCCTAGCATGGCTAAGTAGCCTAAATTGTATAAAGGAAAGTGTAACCACAGTGATCAAGGATGGTATGTGGTGGTGGTTCTATTTTTTTTTTTTTTTTTTTTTTGCTAACAAAACCCCAAAGCAATGAATTCACTGAGGAATACAATGCAAGGGCATCATCAAATCTGAATAATAAGAGAAAAGTTATAAAACCCCAACAAAAAAAAGTGCAGAAATTTCATGTACAGTGCATAAATAATAGGCTGTATGTATTTTAAATCCAGTTTATCTGAAGTCTATTACACGAAAATTCAGGCCATCCATGACTAGAAAGAAACAAATACTTTGTTTTTATAAAGTTCTCCATGTAGTTGTATAACAGAAATTTATCAGTTAATATTATGACTTGTTTATTCTTTGTAACTTAGAGAATGTATGTGTAAAATATATGAGTAGTACAGTATAAATAATGGTGATTATTTTTACAGGACACAGGCAAGAATCATGTATATTAGTCTTGTTTTTCATTTACAGTGCTATCATGAAATTGTTGAAAGTCTCTTGAAAGATGCTGAGGACCCTGAAGGACATTGTCTTTATTCTTCAATATATACTTTAAAGGAGTATGTGAGCTCTTAATATTCTTAATATATTGTAATAAACGTGCCTTAATGTATTATTGTTTTTCAATACAAAACAGATGGCAGAGATCCATGATGTATACAGAGAACTTAATCTAAAGCAGCCTTTATCTGTGTCTGTAGTCCTGCCACAATTTTTTTTTTGTAGGTTAATTCTATTGCAGACTGAAATCACAGGGCAGAAGTAAGAGATATGTGGAAACTTTCATTTCTACTTTTTAAATTCTGATGAGTAACACTTGGTCAAATGTTTCATGTTCCCTTTTGACAAGGACCATGATGGATGTGTCTTGGGCTTTGCATCAGATTAATTTTAGGCTCTATCGTGATTTCCTCTTTAGTATTTACAATCTGCAACAGCAGGAGTTGCTACACAGTTAGAGGACGATCAATCTATCAGGTTCACTAGCATGAACTCTGGAATTATATCTGATTTTTTTTTTCAGTTGTTTCAGTTCTGATTAATGCTAGCATGAAATCAGAATAAGAACAGCAGAATTATGGTGGATTTGAGATCACTTATGTATTTATTTATATTCCAGTAACTCTACTTTTAAGGCTAGGTGATACAAAAAAATAAAAAAATACACAAAGTTTAATCGGATCTAGAGCACATTAATAAAATAAAACTGCATTTGCGGGATTTAAATAAACCATTGGTAAAAGCCGTATGATGGAATTTAAGTCTTAACCAAGCAGAGTTATGAAAACCAACAGCCCTTCCCAGCCCATGTCAGGGTCTCCATGGTGGCACGTCTCCCTACTTGCAGCCTCACCATCAGTACTGCTGTAGAGTTACAGCAACAGGGAGATGAATGTAAGTGTTCACATGTAAAAAAAAGTGATAAAACTGCATATATTTCTTAAAAGGTCTAAAATATCTGCTCTCTGGTTAGCGTGACTGATCATCACAGGCCACTGCCTAATGGTAAAGAGCACTCAGCTACATCCACATTAGCAAGTAATTTGGTTCAGTAAAGTTAATGAAGTAACCAATACTGAGGCCTGTACATCTACTTTATGTGCAGTTCAGGGGTTTTACTTCAGAGCTGTTTCAGTTTGGTCCCCTGAACCACCACCATCATCATCATCGTCACCACACGTGTGGTCCAAAGCTAGCTGAGGCTGTATTTCATTTAGCGAGCAGCGTGCTGAGAGAAAATCCGGCCTGCAGGGTGAAGTAGCTGGTGCTGAGGACCTCATTACATGTGTTTCAGAGGGCTTGCTTCAAATCAGATCTCATCTGGTCATTTGTACTGCATGTCCTATGTACTGCAGTGCGCACATTTTCTGGGAGTACATTTTCCAGTTTAGTTTCACCTACAAGGAGTCCAGTTTAGGCTTTCCAACACCCCTCTGCAGCATGAATCAAAGAATAAGTGGGCAGCCAGGGGATCTGCTTCAAATGCACATTTGGGATGGGCACTGAGTAGCAGCGATGCAGACATACACTGAAGCAGCAAGGACTGTTCCAGGCTCATGCATCCCCACTAGGGACTGAAGTGCAATTGATGGCCATCAGGTTAGGTTTCTCTGAAAGGAATCCCAGTTGATATAACCACCGTTCCGCAGGGCGCACCAATATGCAGCAAATGAGGACTCTAGGGATTTGCATTGCCTCAAAACACAACAGTAATGCAGATGCAGTTGTAGCCTTGGTTTTGTGGCAAGAACATTCGGTTCCTGGCATTTAAAATGGAGGTGAAGCAAATCAAGCCTCTCTGATGGGACTTGGGAGGCAAAGAGGAAAATTAGAAGAAATTCTTGAGGTGGGTTTGAAAATTAATCTGTGTGTAGACGTGACAATCCAGTACCCTTACACAGCCTTAGGCATTTAATGAGATTGAACACCAAGCAAATTTTCCCCCTGCAAATCAACACTGGTGGAAGAACTTTCCTGGGCACCTAAGCCACTGTTCACCCTTCCAGCCTGGAAGATCAGGGGCAATGCTTCATTCCAGAGTTTTGGGATTGGTTTGGCTTTTTTGGTTGGTTGTTTGGTTGGCTGGTTTTGTTGTTGTTGTGCTTTGTTCTTTTAACTACACAGTTCCCATGAGGTAAAGAGTAATTTTCAAAGATCTTCAGCAGCTCATGGGAGAAGGTTACAGGTGTTTAATGGCCTACAGCTGTAGTCTAAACATGTGGGTTTGAGTCTAAGAAAGGCTATTGCAGCTGTCATTGAGAAGACAAAAGACTTCCATTATAAATTTTCTTTCTTAGATACCCTTAAAAAGCCTTATTATAAACTAAACTCACATTGGCTACTTTTCAAATATTCACCTGTCTTTCTTTACACATTATATTCTATTCAAACAAACTATAAGTGGCCCCAAGAACAATTATAAGTAAATAAGAGGAGTATTCACCTTACAAGCAAAATAAATATTTTTCTATATTTAGATCAAATATTAACATTTAACACATTATACCTATTAGCTAGAGAATGCCATAGGTAAATTGGAATGCATTCATGTTCTAGGCCTTGTAAGAGACATCCGGACTATCCTGCAGAGAACAGTATATAATTATAGAAAGTAATGGTCAGAGAGAACTCTTGTGTGTCAGCAATTATTATTAAGTCTTTTTAATTTTATCCAATGGCATTTTCTTGAATTCCAGATTGTTTTTGAAGCTTTAGACTTCAAGTACTGCTAATAAAATCCTTCCTCACATTGTATTCACAGTGATTCCACTGAAACCAATCCAGACAAACATATTGTTTATTTAAGTTTGAAACATTCTGAAGACTAATTCTATACCAAATTAGTAGTCATTAAGAATTATTTTTAAAATACATTGATTTTTGACCCATGCTGCTATTTAGAAATTCTTTATTTTACAAACATGCACAACAGAACTTAAAGGTTCTTAAACATTTCTAATAATGAAAATGTTGTAGCTCAAACAAGATTTTCCAAATAGTGCTACTTTTTGAAAACATTCTCTTTTGTTTTATATGAATCTGGGAACTTTTGCTCTAATGTCTGCTATATAATAATTCCGTTTTCTTCTTTAGTAGTATGTATCTGCCCTGTTAAACTAAAGTCAGAAGATCTCGTTCACTCTGTTAGAAATGGGGCAAATAATCTGTATACACGTATTAAGTGGAGACAAAAGTATGCAAAGAAATGCTAAAGCCAGAAACTGAAGTTGCTTCAAAACCAATAGAGACCTGATTTGTTCACGTACAGTGCTTTATAAAATGTTTTTCATAGAGATCATAATGTTTTTCCTGTGGAAATTAATATCAACATGTCTGTTGATTTACAGAAATTCAGGATGAGATCTAAGTACTAGAATAATTACAACAAAGACATATAGGCTTAAAGTAAAATAAAGAAAATTCTTGTCTGTTAATTGATACACTGTGGCAGGTGTTTAACCAACTCACTTATTAACAGTTGTCAGCTAATAAGCATGACTTTAATTAATCAAATACCTTATTCAGAGTGGTGGTAGCTGAAATTGTAAATGTGCTGTGCAAGGTATGTGGGCTAGAGCTTACCTAGACACCCAGCCTGTGAGTGAGGGCAGGCCAAACAAATCTCAGCAATATGAAGTATTTGCTTTATTGTTAACCCCACCCCCATCCTCTCAGAGAGCTAAATCTTAACAAAATTTATTTAGGAACTTGCCCATTATCTTCTTAAAAGTAAAAAAACCCAACTTCCTACATCTGTATAACGTAAAGATTGGTCTCTTTGGAGAGGCAGACATATACTTCACGTACTCTTGAGTGCTAAGGAAGCATCCGCTTTTGTAGTTATTGCAATGGCAATGGTGATTAGGTGCATACAAAGCAGTGAACGGTAGGGAGGTAGGGCAGGTATTTGCAGGGGGGCTGCAGGAGTGATGTGAGTGCACGTGCTGCACATGCTGGCCTAATGGTGCAGGAAGCAAGGAAGGAAGGATAGTCTGCACTTAAAACAATGTGACAGAGACAAAAGAGAACAACGCTGGGGGTCACCAGCATAGGATGAATTTCAGAAGCTTTTATCTTTGATTAAATGCCGCTTTAATTGTTTCTCTTTGAAATGTGTCTCATTTCTGATGGGTGTTTGTGTGGAGAAGGAACAATGTTCAGCGCTTAATGCGTTGGATGGAAAGATCTGGGATTTATCTGTCTCTGATTCCCCATGTGACCTCCAGCTAATAGTTTCCTCTCCCTGTCTCAGTTTCCTTATCTGTAAAGTGGAGTTAATAATCCTTTCTATCTCCCAGTGTGTAGTGAAGTTAGACAATTCAATTAATAGTTGTAAAACTAATATAGCTTCTGGGGCAGAAAGTGATAAAAAACTGTAAGGAATTATTCATAATTGTGATAAGCCATCATTGTCCAAATGTGAAGAACAAATGTTCTGCTTCATATTTTTCTTCACTTCAGCTAACTTAACTTGCATCACCATTTTTCTCTCTTTTTACCCAACATATTTGTGTTAATGTAAGCAATATCCTTTCATATAGATTATTATATTAGGTAACTGCTAATATAAAACAAAATTAAAGGTGTGGGCCCACGTTCTCCCTTGGTAGAGCACCATTGATTGTAACCCTGAAGTTGAGACCCACTGAGCTATTGGGTGAATTTGGCTTAGTCTTCAGTGTGGTTTTATTTATTTTTTTAAACTAAATAAAATATTATCAGACCATGGACTGCAAACAGTGTTTCATACTGGTGGTAATTTAGTATATTTTGATTTTCTATTGTAAGAAACAAATATCCTAAAGACTGCCAAAGTGATTAATTTATACAATTCATACATAGTTTAAAGCTTTCAGTTTACTAGCTAGTTGTACAGGCTTCTGTAGAAGTAGACAAAAATCCATTGTGTCCTTAAATTGTTGCTTCTCCACATGCAATTGTGTGAATGGGAGGAAAACTAAAAGCAAGTACAGTATTCTGTCAGCTGCATGGCTTTGATAGCAGGTTGCCATAAACAGTAATGAGGGGTACACTTGTGGAAACAGACTTTGCTTGAAATTATAATGATTTACAAAAAGATTAATTGAGCTATTGCTGGAATCTGAGGGATGAGAACATGTTAGAAAAATATTCTTCAGGAAGCTAGGAGAATAAAGTTGCAAAATTTGTAATGAAACCCATTATTGAAAATTTTTTTCCCCCCATTAAGATTGTCAGCACATGAAGTGTCCCCAGATGCAGAGCAAGGTAACAATGATGAGGGCTGCTGGATCTGCTGCAGCTCCTTGGTTTCAGGGCTGATTCTATATTAGCCCCAGCCTCAACAGATAACGCTTTGAAGAAACACAGAGTTAGGTGTAGTCTCCCATCCATGAAGCACCAACTGAAGTAGCCAGGATGCAAAACTGCTATGACCAGATCTAAGACTCGAGTCTTCCTCCTACATCACAAGCTGAAGGATTGGGCTTGGCACAAGAGCCTGAAGTCCCCAGTGAAAAGGACTTGCATCATTCCTGAGCTTTGAGTGACAAGAGCAGAAAGAAGAGGGGTCAGAGGGGGTGGCAGGAGAAAGTCAAGCTGTTGTGTGCATCCAACACTTACAACATCAAGACAAAAAAATAGAGTAATCTGCATTCCTAGTACGGTGGTACAATGTTGACTTTGTCTATAGCAAACAGGTATACAGCATTTCAAATATCTAGTTTGATAAGAACATAGAGATAATTAATTACAAGTGATGTGCCCTATAGGTTGGCAGACAATTTTGAGGCAGGGCAGACAGCAGCACAGTTATCTGGCCCAGCTGATACTTTCCATTATATTTTTTTCCCCAGTTACGTAGCTTTGTACATCTCCAGCAATTTGGGCTGAAATAGTCCATCTTGCATAGAAAAAAAGATTCAGTCAATCAATTTTTCCTTCTTGTAAGACTTGTAGATTCTTACGAAGTCACAGATCACTCATACTCAGTAGAGAAATTTGTATTTTGAAAATAAAAAATGTGAATATTCTACTTTCCCTAGTGCGCTCACATGTCTGACAGCTCCCAGGACTGCCAAGACTTCACAAGAGCTTCCTCTACAAAATAAATAAGCATCTTCCATTCCACCTGAGGACACAAGGACAAAGCTGAACGTTCTTTATGACGATCTACACTTTTGAAGAGGTGAAGCTAAACTTGAAGCTGATCCTATCCTTTGTGAAATCCACTGATACCCAATAAATAACAAGATGCATGGAATTATAGGCTGAGAAGTACTGAGAGCTGAGAGTATTTTACTGGGAAACTTGTAGGTTGACTGCAAACTTGACCTGTGCTCATATGGTTTCCCAGGCATCTATCCCATCAGTGGACAAAGACAATAAGCCAGAAAAGCACATTGGAATAGGAAAGCATGGACAAAAAAACCCTAACCCAACAGGCAAATGGGAAACTGTCAGTCTAAACAAATGACACAGAAATTTATTGGGGTAAGAGTCTCAGAAGCCTGGAGAGACTTGTAGAGGAGTATGCAATGATGATAAGGAATGAGAAGTGGAGAACAGGACTGGATAAGAAGAGACTGAATGGGGAACAGAAAAGAGTTCAGTCCTGGGAACAATAAGAAAAAGAAGCCATTCCAATTAAATAACACTTCATTTTCAGGGACTGGAAAAGAATATGAGATTTTTAAGTCTTCTTTTGTCACTCCCACCAACAATCAACAACACCCATGAAAGGGTGTGTGTCCATTATATTCCGCTCTGCTGTCAGTCCATGCGGAGACAAACAACTGCAAATTACTCCACTAATTTAAATGGCAGGTGTCTTTGGAGTAGATCTAAATTTAATCATCCTTAGCTGGTCCGTTTTGGGTTCCAGTAATAAACTAGTGAGTTTTCTGTCTTTTCAGATCACTTTTCTAAACTTGTGTCATTAAAAATTTACAATTTATGTTCTCTGTAATATACATTGTCAATCTTTCAAAGACAGAATTAAACTGAATCTGCCCTGCCCTCTTCCTCCTCTGTATAAATTGTGGTAAGTCTTTAATTTCATTATTGCATATTGTATTCTTCATCAAAAGACTCTATTTTTCTGGTCCCAGGATGGATAGTATTCAACTAATGAGCGGCCTTTCAGTCTCCCTCTTGTCCTCTTCTTCTGTTGGAGCAGTTCCAACTTGTATATGTGAAATATTCATTGGGTCAGAGACGGGCTCTACCCTGACTGCTACAGTGTTCACCTGATGTGTGAGAGTCAAGGCTCAAGTCTCTATTTCAATGACTAATGAACTATTTATACAAAACTGAATGACTATAACAGGAGAGAACAAGACATCCTTTCCTCAACGGGCATTAGACCAGATGGGGCAACCACAAGAGAGGTGTGACTCCAACACCAATATTGGTCAGCAGTGGGCAGAGTATGGATTTGGACTTCGGTTTCCTACCTCGCACCAGAAAGCTGTGACCAGAAAGCTTTTGGCTTCTTGGGAGAAGGTCAGGTGGCTTTGGTCAGGCATTTCATTTTTGTCCAATGTGGTACAAGTATTCCTGCAAAAAATTTTCCTTTTTTTGACTAATAAATATTTCATGGCAAAACAGTATATTCAGAAAATCCCACTCAACCCTATAAATATCATACCAAGTCATGAAGGCTTCTGAGTCTCTTCTCTTTATTCAAGGCCTTCTTTCTCTCTGGGTATATTTGGTTGGTTGAGGCAGCTATTGCACTTTTGGAACAAACTTAGGTACAGAAAGAATGATGGTGGTTACATAAAAACAGCTGCATTCCAGTACAATCATACAAGTTGGGTTGGGGTGATGCCCTAATAATTCTGTCCTGATATAGATTACTCTAATGATAATATGAACCAAAATATAAACTGAACTATACTTTGAGGTTTGAGGGTTTTTTTCCCCCTTAAAATAAAAAATTCTACTTTCCAGAGTCTAGTTGCGCGTGATCATCCAACGAAGTACAAAAACGAAGCGCATATTTTTAAAGTCATAAAATGAAAGCGTTTGAAACAGAAGAAATTAAAAAGACAGACAGTACACTTCCTGGAAGGAAATTAATTTCTCTTGGTTGTAGCATTGACCTGTCCTTATTGTTCCCTGTAATAGGAACCAAATGCCAGATGCCTGATAGTGTTACTGTTTCTAGATTGCCTCAACAGAAACAAATCTTTCCCCCATGTGTTTTTTTTTTGAGCAGGCTGTTCTTTCTTCATAGCCCAAGCTGGCAGTTTCCAGTGGATTTATTATAGCCTCTGTAGGGATAGGGGCTTTGGGAGGGCTTCATCTCCCCTAACTTTGGATAGCAACAGCAAGAGGTCTCTGTCAAGACCAAGTCATCCTAACCTCCTTTTATATTCAGTGGAGAGGAAACAGACTTTTTCAGGACATGGTCCACCTGTCCTGCTCTAGAATGCAAGGACTGGAGCTTCAGTGGTTGGAGAGTCCATAAGACAAGTTCAGATAAAGAAGACAGCTCTTCTGAGTTGAAAAGAATCTCTTCTGAGATGAAAATCTGAGTTTTCTTTGCCATTCTACAGATTTTAGAAACCATGTGCTTCTAAGCACAAAAGTGAAGCTTTTAGATAAATGCAATTTCCCAAATCAAAAGAAGAAAGAAAGAGAGAAAGAAAGAGAGAAAGAAACAAAGAGGAAAAGAAAGAGAAAAAGAAGAAAGAAAAAAGAAAGAAAGAAAGAGCAAGCTTGAGGCAAGTGCTGAAGAGATACCAATTTTATTTAAGTTATTAAAAGCAACTGCATTTCTTTAAAAGTTTACAATAGTAAGTGATATATTTAGCTTCCAACATTTCCAAAGGAAAAAAAGAAAATAGGTATATCTGAAGAAATATTTTCAAGACCATAAATGTAATGCCTTGTAATGCTGGTGTTAGCCATGCTATAACAAGAGAAAGAATGAGTGACTAACTCATGTCAGTGACATATTTTAATTTGCAGATCAGGATATCCTTAAAATGATACTTGCAGAGTAAGTAATATATGAACTTATAACATTAATATAAAAAAATATGAAGTATTATACGCTTACCTGAGCATTTATTTTCTATATCCAGAAAAGTTAATAATGCAGAAAAATTGGCATAATTTTCTGAATATAATGGGAAATTCTGAAATTGCATCCAAAGCTCCTGAAATGAGAGCTTAAACAATGGGTTTGACAACTCAACAAAAAATGTTAAACTTTCTTTTTTTGGTATTTTAATTTGGTATTCTTTCATAGCTATCTTTTCCATTTCAACCAATTTCTTGAAAATGGCAATTCATTGAATTCATCCAACCTCAGAAAAGCACAATTTAATCTGGGAGCAGAGAAACCATTCAGCTTTATTATAAGCTATTAAAAAATGCCCATGGTGTGAAGAACAAGATACCCTCATTCTGTAAGAAGTGAACAGTGAGCCCAGGTGCACAAACTCTACAATGATTTGATACTAATTTTGGCTTTTGTGGTATCAATTATCTAGTCAAGAATTAAAGAGACCACAAAATTATTTAGAGTCTTCAATATTTAATAGCAATTTGTAACTTAAACATAAGTGGAAGACGTGCTTCAGATGTTTGGTCACTGAAGTCATCTTATAGATGTCAAGCTGAATGTCAGCTGACAGCTGAAATGGTGACGTTACTAACATGCTTCATATGACACTTTCTGTCACAATAAACATTGTTTCTGTCCACTGAGATGGCTGTGACTCCATGGTACCTAATTTTACATGTACAGGCTTTTGATTTCAAAGGCTGCAAAGGAAACGGTTTTATGAGTATCTTATGTAGCACCTCTTCAACATTTCAAGTTGCACACTTAAAAATAATTACTTCATATGCAACAACATTATGTTTCTGACTTTTGATGAAATGAGATCAGTATGTTTATGTTCCAAACTCAGTGTTCCTTTTTATATATTAACACAACCCCTAATTTGGGGGTGTGGGGATTAATTCCATCCTAATTACCTAATTGTCCACCCATACTGAAACAAGCTGAGCAGCAGCGCTGCACTTGACTGTAAAGCTGTGGAGTTTTTGATTTTGATGGCACATTGGAAGGCTTTTGGACTATTGTACAAATTATAGTATAATGCAATACTCTAGAAGAAATAATTATACCCAGCCTCTGCAAGCCAGGAATCACACACAAAAAACTCGGGTCTTTTAATTTGGTCACATGTAATGTATGAAATGCAGTTCTTCCAAAGCTAATGGAACCAGAGGGACCATTATGATTATGACTCTCTTAATAAGTTTTTCCATTTAAAAATTGGGGTCAGACTTGAACAGAGCAAAAGAATGAAGTATGATTTAAGTGCTAGGCAGTGGCATACAGGAGTATATGAAGTTAAAAACACAGTTAGGGTACGAGTAACTCCTCAGTACTATAGTGGGACCGAATACCTGCTCTGTCAGCTGCCACTTCAATAGCAATATATACATTGCAGGTATGGCAAGTAATACTGAATCATTCCCTGTTTTTTTGCAAAATCTTCAGAAAGGGTAAAGCATAATTTTACTCTGTGTGTGGTGGGGGAGGGAGTCTTTGTGGTTCTCTTTACCATTTCATTAAAATAAGAAATTAAAAAGCTGCTTTGTTTTGTTGTGGCTAAGGGGGATTCTGATTTGTTAGGTACCAGTACCGTTCGGTTTTTTTAGTGTCTTTTGAGATCTTTGTAGCCAGCACTGTAGCAGGTTCCCATATTGCAAGAGGTGGAGGATATATTCTCATTCATTTGGTAATATTGAGTTGTACTTTATTTGGCCATTAGCACTTTTTGAATTTAATAGCAATATTTGGAGAATGAGGTGTCCCAGTTTGGCCCTGTGCAAGAAAGGGATGCATTCATGCCTCTAAAAGTGCAAAAAAAAGAGCAATATTTCAAAGAGTACAAGTGGGACATGGAGGCAACACGACACACTGGCCTCTGAAACTAAATATATGGTATTATCGTGGCACGCGTGATATATATGTAAGATGTCTGTAATCCCAAAACACAGATGAAATTTCCACACTGTTATAATTTTTATGTGATTCTCAAAATCAGTGAAATTGCAGTGAAATATGTTTAAATTTCAATTCCTGAGACAAAACAGGGAAGAAACAGAACTCTGCGCTTCACAGAAAGGGCAGTCTCAAGCAAATTTCAGGTTATTCCATTTCATTCTCACAGATGCTGAGCAATTAATCCATACCTTTAGCCATAGTATAATGGGAGACGTCAAGAGATAGAGAAATACAGCGTTCCTAGAGAAACAGAGCGTTTTTAAAACATTCATTGATGCTCTCTGTATATCGAGCAGCAACCAAAAAACCTCCAAGTTGAATATAGGTTTACTGAAAGGGAACCCACTCCTAAAGATGGCATTTTAGCAGCATAATGCTGATGAGTTTGCTCCTGCCTACTGTGGCCAAAAAGACACTTCAGAGCATGCCTAAAGCTGTGATTTCCAAATAAATTAACCCACCTCCTCTGCTCTCTCTTATGCTGGTGTTAGTGCTCACTTGATTCACCACGTACCAGTTCATGGATTTAAATGAGCAGAAAGAAATGTCTTCTTGAACTGGGTCACCCCAGATTGAGACATGCACCAGTGACAGCACAAGAGATGGAAAGGGGAACAGGCAGGTAGGAGTGAAGGGCAAAGAGTTGCTAAATTGTGATGTAACTGCAGCATAAGAGAAAGTTAAGACAAAAGATTGGTAGTGACATGGTTTATACTTGCAATTGCAGAATCACAGAATGGTTGAGGTTTGGAAGGGACCTCTGGAGATCATCTGGTCCAATGCCTTTGCTCAAGTAGGGCCACCTAGAGCCAGTCACCCAGAATCATGTCCAGAAGGCTTCTGAATATTTCCAAGGAGGCTTTTCTTCAGTAATTATGTAAAGAATAAAATTGTTATTTTCATATTTAGCTTTCCAGGAGTAAAGTGAATTCATGTGAAGCTGACAGGTAGATGGTATGTTGCTTCCCTGAAATGAATAAGTATGGCCAAGTGATCTTAAAGAAATGCTTTGAATGCCTGCAAAAGCAGTGCAGATTTGGGACTTGCAGAAGTTGGGTTTTCCCTCACACAGACACTGAGTACTCCAATTTCAGTTCAAGAGAATTCTTTCTAAGGATCTAGATTTTAAACCAAGCATCTATGCTCAGGAACCCTAAATCAAGTCCTTCTTTATCACCAGCAATTTTCGCTGTAGGTACAATTAGCCCTGTTGCTGATTTAGCATTAATCAAGCCCAAAGGGCTGACCTTGCAAAACGACATACCCCTAGTAGTTAGGGTAAGTATTGGTGTTGGCATCCACAGATGTCAATGAAGTGAGCATCCTCTACAGAGAAAGGGAGTCCATTGGAACCTTTTTTTTTTTAAAACTGCTTTTAAAGATTGTGTGTTATCCAGAGAGACATGCAAAAAAGATTGTCTGATTCTAGCCTGAAAGTGGAAGACTTACAGTATCATAGAATACTTTGGGTTGGAAGGGACATTAAGCATCATCTAGTCCAACTCACTTGCAATGAGCAGGGACATCTTCAATTAGATCAGGTTGCTCAGAGCCCCATCCAACCTGACTTTGAATATTTCCAGGGATGGGGCAACTATCACCTCTCTGGGCCACCTGGGCCAGTGTTTAACCACCCTCATTGTAAAAATTATTTTCCTTATATCTAGTTTCTAAACTTTCCTTCTTTTAGTCTAAAGCCATTATCTCTTGCCCCCACCAATGGCTTTAGTTTAAAGCCATTACCCCATCACAGCAGGCCCCGTGACAAAGGTTGTCCCCATTTTTCTTATAAGTGTCCTTTAAGTGCTGAAAAGCTGCAATGAGGTCTCCCCAGAGCCTTCTCTTCTCCAAACTGAGCAACTCCAACTCTCTCAGCCTGTCTTCATAAGAGAGGTGCTCCAGCCCTCTGATCATTGTCTTGGCCCTTCACTGGACCTGCTCCAGCAGGTCCATGTCTTTCCTGTGCTGAGAGCTCCAGAGCTGGACGCAGTACTCCAGGTGGGGTCTCACCAGAGCGGAGTAGAGGGGTAGAATCACCTCCCTTGACCTGCTGGCTGTGCTTCTGTTGATGCAGCCCAGTATGCGGTTGGCTTTCTGGTCTGCCAGTGCAGTGTCAGCTCATGTCCAGCTTTTCATCTACCAGTAGCCCCAAGTACTTCTCAGCAGGGCTGCTCTCAATCCCTTCATCCCCTAGCCTTAACAGTTTTTAACAAAGTGATAACTGACCAAGTCATAGAATATAAACTGTTTAAAGCAGTTGTATTGAACAGTCATCCATCATACCTGAAACGCCTTGGCAGAGATCTCAAAAAATTAATAATTTGAATCACATAAATCATCTCATAAACTGGATGAGATTTTTGAATGTGACCAAAAGGATTGAGGATTAAAATACATTAGTAAACCTAATTGCTGTGGATCAGGTCTGCAAGACTTTTGATAATGACGTGAAGAAAGAAGTTTGAACTTAAGCCTTGAAAAATGAGCAGTGAAGGCTTTTTCGTATGTGAAAAATGGAGTCTCTCACTGAGGAAAGTGCACCGGGGTAGAGCACTGACCATGGCCAGACCATACCACATGCCAGGATGAGGAACCTCCTGGCAGGTGTAATGCAGTGCCTCTTGGCAGGAGGCAAACATGGAGAGAGCGAGCACACGATACCAGATAAGCCCATATTGTCACAGTGGCACAGTTGGCAAAGATTTGTGCCCTGTTTGCCAGAAGATACTGCTTCATGTTCCTGACTGCCATTAACTTGTACGGCCAATTTATTCTAACCTCTCAGTGTCTGTTTTCCCCATCTGCTGAAAATCACTTAATTAACAAGTCAACTATAATTTGATCCATGCTTTAAAAAGCTAATATGATATATAAATGACAAATAGTACTAGTTACTTCCTTTGGGATACTTTATAAAACTTTTCCTAAAATAACAACAGGTTCTGCCTAGCAAAGCACAAATGTGTCCTGTCAGCTAAAACTGCAGGTTTCTCTCAGCAGAACGGGGTCTGGGAGGCAAATGTCCATTTTGAAAAGGGCCAAACTATTGGGAATTTCGGCTCGTTAGGAAGCTGAAAGTGCTCAAACCAGTTGTTTCTAGGCCTAGAGGTAGAAGGTGCATGGTTTCATTTAATTTCAGACATTAAGGCTGCCTGTGGCTTGCTCCCTCTTTTCCCTCCGAGTCTGGTTGTACCTGCCTCCATACCAGTTCCAGTGCTCCCTTCCTTTTGGGCTACAGCCTTTCCTTTAAACCATTAATTTTCATTTCCAAGGTAAAAATGTTTTTACCAGGGCTAGTGTAAGTAGATCCCAAGTCAACCAAAGGGTCTTATGCTTCTTTGGGCAAAATTCTCCTCAATTAGAGTTGTTCCCCTGAGCAAAAATCAAAAGAAACAGTCCTCAACTGTTGTTACTTACATTTTCTTCTCTCTACATACCATCCTGAAGTAGTTCTGCCACAGGATAGCTATTTTTCAGATAGTTCTTTTTATCTGAATGTTTTTCAAGTGCACTTCTACTCTAGTGATAAATATATCATCAATGACACTTTCCGACTCCTCAGTTCCCTCCTCTGTGTGTATTTGGTGCAATGACTCTCTACTGAAGTGGTTAAAATATTGTTACAGCGCTTCACTACACAGAGCACAGAGCTCATCTTTCTAAAAGGGCTTTGTGTGTGACCAGAACACTCTACTGAGCTCCAACCCGGCCAGTGAAGTCAATGAGGGTATCATTGGTGCTGCTGAACTTTTAGTACCAGAGGTAAGTGGGGAAAAAAAAAAGAAAACAAATTCTCAAATTGGAGGCTGAGTTCTGAGGCTGATCATTACTTTTAAACTTGACGAATTTCACCTGGAACTCATGGAAAATATATCTGCATATTTATGCACAATTTTCAGGATGAGATTTTAAAAACCAAATTTTTCCACTCCTGTGGAAATCAGTTATGACACTCGCTAGGACAGTGGTGGAGCTTTTAGAAACTGAAGCTTTTAAATATTATTTACATGGCTGTAAATTTTCACCTATTTCCTCTACTGATCTTATATCTAATTTATCTATTCAGTTTTTTAGACTGCTGCCTAAAATCATTAAAGCACAGTTCTTAAAACACTTAAATGTGAGAATAATCTCAGGGCTGCAGTACAGAGAAATTACTTACTTTCTTCTATAAATTGCTAACTGCTTTTGTAATGATTTTTTTCTCTTTTCAATTTTCAATATTACTATATTCGTAATTACTATTTAAGTATTATTGCTATTATTACCTAACAAGTGGTGTGGTGGTTGGGAGAACATTAAGAATTCAGTATATAATTTCCTTTTGTACCAGCTGAGATACTCTAAAGCCAGACAGCAGGTACTGTCAGGGAATGGTGCCCTGGGGACGGAGTCTGTGAGATTCCTAAAATGTAATGAAGAGCTGACCAATGTAGCTTTTCGTGCACAGAAGAGAGGGAATTGCATTTCCCTCTGCAGCTTGTTAGGGCTAACCACAGCATGGACCATTCTTTTACCATACTCTGTACTCTCTGACCTGCAAATACTATTTTCTTCAGAGAAATCAAATTAATATACAAAACATTACATATATTTTAAAATAGTTTCTTATGCAAAAGATACTCCGACTTGGCATTTTCCCTATTTTTCCTTAGAATTTGTTAAAAGCAACAATATTTCTGACTTACTGAAATGCCTAGAGAAATACATCTTTCTCTTTGAGAGATTTGTTTCCAGCTCATACTACTTTCTGCCAGTGAACATGATGAAGGACAGAGCCAAGAGGAACCCAGTAAATGATAGAAAATATCCCAGTAATGGATGAGAAAGCAAATTAATAAAATACTGACATGATAAGTCATATAAATTGTTTCTTTGCTCTAAGGGAAAGGGGAAACATGACTTGCTATCTGACAGAGTAGGTCACTTTGATGGCGTACTTCATGAGATCTGCTGTCCCAGCAGAAGCTATTTGATTTCATTTATAAGGTAATGCTAGTTTCAAAAGATCACTCTCATTCATGCTTTCTCTGCTATTCCTTTTTAAATATTTAATCTAATGCCTAAATGTCCAAAGTAATTTTCTTGTCACAAAGACCATGCAGAAGAAGAAACAAAACACCCACCACCCCTGACTCCATCTTCGTTTTGTTATTTACCTTTCTCTTCCTCAATTCCCTTTTTGTCACCTCTTTCCTGCAACAGTCCCTCTTCTGCATAGGTGTTCAAGCAATAAATGAGAGAGAAGAATCTTTTATTTTAATTTTTTTTTTTAGTGCTGCCTTCACATTATTCTTTGGTAATCAGGTAATGAACTGGAAAAAATAGATTCTGCCTGCCAAATAGTGAAAAAAGCTGACCTGTCTGACACGTGTAAGAATGGCTAAAGCCTCTCCTTTGCAATATTCAGCAGCCAAAATAACTGGGAAAAGGACACACAAATATCAGGTTACATGGTTGTGTTTCCTGGAGTCTTTTCTCTTTTGCTTTGGAAATAGAAGAGACCCCACAATCTGCCACAGGTTTTGTTTCCTCCCCTGCAGGAACCCGAACAGAAACCACGTGGCCTACAAACTGTGAGCAGGATGGAAATGGTTTCCTCCCCCATCACAAATATTTAAGCATGTCTGATTTCTATATTTGTTTTGACAATTTTCTGCCAGTAAATTCTAAACTGAAAAGTAGGGTCTGCAGCACTAAACGTGATGTTGGTCCAATGTCACCGATACTTGGATTCTGTATTCCACACAAGCTTTAGGCCTTGGGGTGGTGTAAGGCATTTCTTAAGCTTGAGGCCAAATCAAAATATAGTTGTTTGAGAAACTGAAAAAAACCACACTGGAATGTATGAATATTTCATTTGTAGACAGTCTTTATTCATCCTTGCTTCAAAGCAAAACAAAGCCCCTTGGCTTCCTCGTTGTGTTCCTCAACACAGGATGGGAACTCTGCCTTAATTTCTGCAGGACTGTGCAGTACCTAACATCAAAGAACTGCCATTTATATCGATATGAAAACTCCTGCAGGCTGCACTTACTCTGCACTTTGCAAGCTTCTCAGCTGTCCTTTCAGCCTACCTTGCAGAGGAAATGTGGCTGCAACTTCATATGCCACTGCAGAAGCAGTAAGAAAGTTGAGGGGCACATGAGCTGTGGTTTGTGGTATGTATTCTTTTGCTTCCACTTTCTGCTGCTCTAATCTTACCCACCTCGCACATGTAAAATTGTATACTTTAGAGAGAGCTTTGGGCATACATCAGTTGTTCACCTGTTGTTTCAGTCCTTCTTTCTCCACCAACACCCCCTCCAAAGAACTAATCACAAAACCTACTTTAATCACAGACAAAATGCTCTCCTGGTATTAATCATTGTAACTTTTTTTTGTTGTTTTAAAAGAACTATGCCTTTTTATGTGAGAAAAGGAACTAGCTGAGGTTGAGATGTGTTCAGTGCTTAGAAGAGGCATTCCTTTTTGCCTATAGAAATTCAGATGGACAATTCTATACCCTGCCTTTCTCTGCGTTATGTCAATTGTGCATCTGCTCTGCTGGATTTTGCTCTCATGCAAAATAAATACAAGCTGGATTCTCGAACATCTGAAATTATAATAACCAATTATAAGCCATTATAATTCACATCCTTATATTGTGCCATTTTAAGTTTATAATAAAATGGCTCATATTATTTGACCAAACTCTTACCACCAAGAAAATATGAGAGAAGTCTACCCTCATTTACTTGTCAAAACGATATTTACCGTGGAAATCATGCTGGCCCTGGCCTTGGCCATATCTGCCTTCCCTCATCCTCCACTATATATTGAATATTTTTTTGTAGTGATGTAACACAATCAATTTGGGTCAAAGAAGCTGATCAGCCTCCTGCCTAAAGCGGCTCTTTTTTCTCTATGGGACCACTGGCTTTCTCCAAAGCTGAATTCTTAGAAATTATTATGCTTCCCTAGTGAAACTGAGAGAATCTCAAGTCTGTCAGCTCTGGTAACAAACCCAGGTGATGTGTTGCTGAAGACTGCTATGAAGTTTTCTGTGACATCATGTAGTTATCAAAGCTTTGTCTGCTCACAGGTCACATTGTTCGAACAACACTAATAATCCCGACTAATTAATCTCACACCAGGACTCTGGTTATCAACACCAAGCCACTGCTGTGGCTGATGCAGACTGAGCATTATCTTATCGTCCCCATGAACGCCAGGAAGTGCCACCACCACTGCTAAAGCTTACCGAGGAAGAAACCTTGGGCAAAGAGGCACCTCCTCAGCTCTACAATAGCTGCAATTATTTTGTTTAACCTACTTTTTAAAACCAGGATAGGCAAAGCACTACAATTTCTTAGGATAGAGGATGTCACATATGTAAAAAAGTGCTCTTATGGTGTAGCAGCTTCTCTGAAGAACAGGAATAACCTACATTTGATAGTAAAATTGTTTAGTATAACAGCTGCAGTCACCTCTTCACTTGTATAACTGTTTGCATTAGGAGTTACATTGCTCATTTAATTACAAAACATTAGCAAAAAATAATTATGTATATCAGGCCTCATGCACATGTATTTTCAAACATGTATAAAAGGGGAGAGTTTTAGTAAACTGAACTCAGCCATTACCACTGCCTCACATAAAACAGCGTTGATCTTGTGACTTGTAGCTGTTTAATCGTATCAAAGATGAGTTCAATCACAGGTTTGCAACACATTATCATACACTCAAAAAACTTTCTCTTTATTCAGCTCTACACCACGATACATGCAGTTTCTTGCAGGTGTCACAAGAGCCTCTTTCAGTCTTGTGCCTAAGCAGCTCTTACATCATTCTTCCTTCTGCTCTCAGGAGAAATGAATTTCATTTTCTTTGAAGTCCTTCAAGTTTTATTAGTAATTACAAAATAGTTCAGATGGACAAGCTTTCACTCATATCAATTGTTCTTTCTCCTTTCTTACTATGGTGTTTATCAAGCTGATTATTCACATGTATTTTATATGAAATAGTATTTTAAATGTCTATTGGCATCAGAAAAGGTTTTGAGTAATTAAAATATATGTAAGGAAGTGACTTTGTCTAAATTCCATTTTCTTACAGAATATTTCTTGGAAAATGTGTATTTGTTACGCAAATCACAAGAATTTGAGACAAAATTGTTACCTAGGGCAACAATTTCTCCAGCAGAACCACATCACAATTTACTGAAACCTAAATATTGTAAGTTTATTACATCAGAATATAAAATTTCCTTAAAAGGAAATACCTACCCTCTAATAGCATATTAGGGTCCCATTGTCTTTTTTTAGCGACTAAAATATTAATATACTACAAACAAGTCATAAAGAAGAAAGAAGGCAAATTTACATCCATTTTAGAGAAGGACAAGAAGGAGAGTCTGAGGAAGTAGAGGCCACTCAGCTGAACTGCACTCCCTGGGAATGTTTTGGACTGAATTCTTCTACAGGCTGTTTCCAAGCACAGGAAAGATAAGAAGGTGATTTGGAACAGCCAGCACAGAATCATCAAGGGCAAATTATGCCTGAACAACCTGATTGCCTTCTGTGATGAGATGACTTGCTCTGGGCTGAAGGGAGGAGCACTGAATGTTGTTTACTTTGCTTCTAGCAAGGCCTTTGATACAGTCTCCTATTATCTCCTTGCAGCCAAATTAGTGAGGTATGGACTCTGTAAGTGGATGATAACACGGGCAGAAAATCAGCTGGACCACTGTACTTGAAAAGCTGTAATCAACCATATGAAGCCAAACTGGTGACTGGTTGTACAAGCGGCATCCCTCAAGGATTCATAGTGGGGATAGTACTGTTTAATATCTTTATTCATAACCTGGGTGGTGGGATGGACTGCAGTCTCAGCAAGTTTGCAGGCAGTATGATGTTTGAGGGAGCAGCCGTTATGCTGGGAGCACAGGGCTGCTGATTAAGGGATCTGGATAGACTGAAGAATGATCTGACAGAAACTCATGGAGTGCAACAAGGGCAAATGGGATCTGGGTTCTTGCATCTGAGACAGCATAAATGGGTTGTATTAGCCAAAGTGTAGCCACCTGTTTGGGGAAAGTGTTTATTCCCCTCATTCAGCACTTGTGAGGCTGTATGTGGAATGCTGTGTCCAGTTTGAGGGTACCTGGGACAAGAAAGGCATTGACACACTGGAGTGAGCCCATAAAGGGCCACCGGGACGGTTGTGGGGCCATATGACACACTGTGTAAGAACAGGCTGAGTGATCTGGGTTTGCTCAGCAGAGAGGAATGAAGGCAAAGGGAAGGTCTTACTGCTGCCTCCAAACGCCCAGTGGAAGAGGAATACAGAGAAAGCAGAACCAGGCCCTTCTCATAGGTGCCCAGTGACAGGATAAGCAGCACCAGACACAAATTGGAGCCTGGGGAATTCTTAATAGATATATGGAAAAATCTTTCCCCTGTGTTGGTTGCCAAATACTAGAATCACAGAATCATAGAATAAGTTGGGTTTAAAGGTCATCCAGTCCACCCCGCCCTGCAATGAGCAGGGACATCTTCAATTAGGTCAGCTTGCTCAGAGCCCCATCCAACCTGACCTTGACTGTTTCCAGGGATGGGGCAACTACCACCTCTCTGGGCCACCCGGGCCAGTGTTTCAATGCCCTCATTGTAAAAGTTATTTTCCTTATATCTAGTTTCTAAACTTTCCTTCTTTTAGTCTAAAGCCATTATCCCTTGTCCCCACCAATGGTTTAGTTTAAATCCATTACCCCATCACAGCAGGCCCCGCGACAAAGGTTGCCCCCATTTTTCTTATAAGCGCCCTTGAAGTACAGAAAATCTGCAATGAGGTCTCCCCAGAGCCTTCTCTTCTCCAGGCTGAGCAACCCCAAAAAGGGGGAAGGTTGCAGGAACTCCTTCTTTGGAGATTACAGAACTGGAATGGATGAACTCTGGAGCAAGCTGATGTGTGATGAAATCCTGACCCTTAGAATTCCTTAAATGTATGTAGAGCCAGATGTTTCAAATGTTATTTTGTTTAGATACCATATGGATACACGTGAGATCTGATTCTAACAAAACTGTGCCACTGGAGCTTCAAGATTCAGTAATTGTTGTCAGGGCTCGGGGTCTTGGGTTTCTGTCCAAAATGGAGGCATCCAAAAATAAAAGGATGGTTTTGTAAATTGAACTTTGAAAACTCTGTGTCTTCCTTTTCCATGACTTTCATGAGACTTGTCCAGGTCTACCCTAACTGGCATTAGGGTAGCCTTTTGATGTCTCCAGAAGAAAAATCCTAAAAAGTTGAAAGAGTGCACAAACATAACCTTCTCTTAAAACAAAACCCTCAGTAGCAGTAGGAACCGTCTCAATTAGAACACGTGGGAACAACTGTAGTTCTCTAACAGTTCTTCAGCTATTGTAGTTCCTGTGATTAACCACAGTAAGCAAGAAACGCTGAAATGGCATATGCTAAGGAAGCTGTATGTCTGGGCTACAAATCGAAAAGGCTGCTGAAGTGCTGCAGCAGGAACTAAAATTCTTCTGAAATTTAATAAATAATAAAAATTACCTCTAGAGGAAAAGGGAAGTTACAGGGTTTTTTACCAAATAAGATAAGGTCTGCACCAAGTATGTTTTACTAAAGTATGTGCAAATTAAGAAATTAAATACTACATTTTATTTCTTAATCTATTATTAAAATGTGTGTTGTTTTAAAGTTTATTAAACACAGGAACAAGAAGCTTAAAATCTTTTCAATAAGAGCATATTTTGAAGAAAGAGCAGCTTTTAGACAGGCACAAGTGCAACCAGTAGATTATTCAAAGTGGCATTTATTCCCTGATGTTGGGCAAAATACCTTTCAAGTTGTAGAATACACAAGAAGATGTATATACAGAATATCCTTACCAGGTTTACGTGTATTTGATGCTGCTCATAAAGTGTCATCGTTTTAATAGTGAAATACATTAACTTTGATCTTGTTGCTGGGGAAAAAAGGGTTTATATATTGGTTTATATACTGGCCTCTAACCCTCCAGCTGGAGCAACAGTGTACAGGAGCAGCTTTGCAATTCCCTAGCTGATTACATCAGGAGTTTGGATCAACGGCGAGTCACTAGAAAACCCCAGTTACTCTCAAAGGCTGCACACAAACAACTCACAAGTTTGAGCTATCAACCTAGAAAGGGTTAAATGCCTTCGCTAAAGAAAAAGGAAGAGGTTAGCCCTTAAAGGCTATATAAGCTGCAAAAGCTGGCAGTTGCGGCTTGTTAAACTGCTGGGAGGTGGAACTGACAGCTGTGCTGCCTAAGTGAGGGAAGTCATAAAAGGGAAGCGGAGGGCCCCAGAGGGAGTGGGAGAGTTGGGCTTTAGCGTTTCTCTGCTGAGGGAGAATTGGCTTTGTTTGAACTAAAATGGACATTGCTACTGCTGGGGGATGCTGATCACATGGAGGCTTTAAGGTGGCTTGTTTATGGAGAGATGAACAAGGTGAAAAGAAGCTGTCCTGGCTTCCACCACTTTTAGGATTGTGACTAAAGGAACTATGCCTGGCTGCACTAATTTCCCAAGCCTAGACTGGAGTGCATTGTCTATTTTTTCACCTTTTAAAAAAAAACAAAAGAACATAGCAAAAAAAAGAAAGTATCACCTAGGTTAGATGCTTGATCTCTCATTGGAGCTGATAGTCTATTTGCAAACCTTTGGTTAAGTACTAGGCTTCCTGTTGAGGAGGAAAAGGAAATTGGTAGTGCTTAAAACTAAATGTCAGAATCTTTTTGGCTTCTGAAGTTATTACATTAACCTTTGTAAATTAATTTTCATAATTTTAATTTTGTAATTTATGTTTTGTTCCATAGATGGTTTTAAATCTTCTGTAATGGTGTGAAATTCTGTAGCTTTTGATGGCACTTCTGAAAAACGGCAGCCAATGCTTTCTGCCTGTAAATATACGTAGACAGTAATCGTTCCCATGTACAGATTGTATTTGTTCTTCTGAATGCGGAGCAATTATGGAGTCTGCATTTTAAACAGTTTCTAGATACTGGTTTTCTATTTCTCCTGTTCTGTTTTACAAATGAAAGAAATGCTTTGTCTTCAAAATATTTGGTCTGGCCATTATGTATTTCCAATGAAATGGTTAATGACTTGACATCCTTGTAGGTTTCATGCTTTTGTAGAAGATTAACTCACTTCTGATATTACTTATTTTCATCATGTCTTTAAGATGCGGCAGTATTTTAGAACTACAGGCTAGATTTAAAGTAACTCCGCTTGGCTTGAAGTGACATGTGCCCAGACCAATTTATAGAGTAATGGAACAATTTATGAGTCTGCCTTAGCTGAAATTAGTTTCTATGGCACTTGGCCCAGGGAAACTCTGTGGGCCTTCTGTTCTTTGCAGCTGCAGAAAATAATTGTAAAGGGAAATATTACCTTGCAGTAGCTAGGCAAAGCCTCACTTAAAAACTATGTGATATTCCTTTCCTTAAAATGAGAGACCTTAATACACCAGTAGAATTGCTCTTGATGATCACTGGGGCTGGGAGGGGGGGGAGAGGGAAAGCTAGTCGTTCGCATACATAATGGAATAAAGTAGCAAATTAGAAAGTGTTATGCTTAAACAATAGAGCTAAACAAAACTTTGCTGCAAGAATCAAAGGGAGCGAACGGATTTTAAAAATGAGCTTGCTAGCCATGGTTAATCCTGGGAAATCCAAGGGAGCTCACACCTTGTTTTAGTTCATTCTAACTATTGATGAAGTCAAGCAAGGACAGCAATTTGATAGCACAGCCTTTGCTACATCATTCTTTCGTCTCTTCCCTTCCCCTCTTCCCTCTCCTGTGTTCACCAACTTCCAACTGAGAGCATCTTGCACCAGAAGTGGGACAAAGCGGAAATTCTAGTACCAATGGCAGAAAAAAAACTGAAGCAGAGAGAACAAACCAAAATAAATAACTGGAACAGGTTACCCAGAGAAGCTGTGGCTGCCCCATCCCTGGAAGTGTTCAAGGCCAGGCTGGATGGGGATTTGAGCAACCTGGTCTAGTGGGAGGTGTCCCTGCCCACAGCAGTGGGGTTGGAACTCAATGATCTTTAAGGTCCCTTCCAACTCTAACCATTCTATGAAACAGTTTTCCCCGAGCCTATCTTGCAACTTGTTACAAGTTTGGAAGATCATCTTTTCAGTCTCCACTGGAGCTTCCGAATACACTCAGTTCCATGAAGGACATAAACTACTTCGTCAGAGCATATTCTGTGCTTGCAAAAAGATCAGTTTAGTCCACTAGTGATATCACACATATTTATTAAAGTTTCCAAGTACTGTGAATTGACCTTGAGTGTGCTCCCCATTTAGTCCTTGTGGAGTGTAAAAGCTTTATATTTAGTCATCAAAAAAATTCTGGACATGCTGAAGGAGTCTCAAACACTTGAATATCTATAGGGGGTAGATTTCTTGGAAGTTGAATAGGAAGTGCCAGTCAAGATTTGAAATGTGCAGGAAGTCAGAGAATGAGTCTCCTCTTCTCATAAGTGGTCTCACCAACTCTGAAACCTACAGATCCTGAGCAGACTTCCAAAAGCCAGCTAAGGACCCACTGCAACCTCAGAAGAGGTTGTACTGTCACAATTTGGCCCTGTAGTATTCTGTCAGTGCCTGGACCATCATCGCAGCGTCTAAATTATTTTGATTACGGGTTACCTGTGAAGTGAAGTAAGCAGTTTTGCCTGCAATGCAGCGTGAATGCAGTTGTGGAGATAACCCTGCACAAAAGATGTCTCTCTGTGGGTATCACAGTCAACTCTGTACCGGGTTTGGCCTTAGCTCTGAATTTTTTCAATACTGTCCCAGAAGATCTTCCATCTCGCAATACTGTACATGCACCGTGACCACTGACTACAATCTATACTCACAGAATCATGCTATAAAAAACTGGTGATAGACTGAAATCTAACCTTCATGTTACTCCGGGCTGTAGGAATAAAAGTCTCCCTCACACATGCACAAAAATGTGCACAAGGCATAAAGGAACAAAGAGAAGGCCTGGGCTGTGAGCTCTCTCTGAACACAGTCGGCCTGCACTGGAGCGGGGAGAGCTCCAAAGAGGCCACCAAAGGAAAGGGCAGGCTGCCCAGATGACATGGCTACAAAGATTTGTTGGCATCGGCACTGGAAGGGGCCCGTCTCCAAGGCACAGCCTCCAGTAGTGATTAGGGCTATAGTTAGGATTATGGTTGAGGGAAGGACAAAAAAAAGAAAGAGAGAGCCTGGAGCTGCTGCTGGAGTGGGGTTTGAGAGGGCTCCACCTTCAGTTAGTTTTAGTGTTAATGTTTATGTTGGAAGAAGAATCCTAGAGATGCAGCTGTAGAGGGGCTAGAAAAGGGCTTTGAAGTACAAGCATAGGCAACAAGGAGAATCTGGCTGTAAGAATTCATTGGTGTGTGCACTGCTGGGGGAGAGGAGGGCACTGGGCTAGAGCTCAACTTCCAATTTGGGTTAGGGTTTGGGTTAAGAGAAAGACTACTGGTGCAGTTGGAGAGGGGTTAGAAAGGTGCTTTGGAGGGAAAATGATAACTTGGCTGAGAGAACTTTTTGTTGTGGGGTCTTCTTGGGGACTCTGATCTGTGGCTCAATGTACAATTTGGTTTAGGGTTCAGAGAAATAGAGCACCAGGCACTCCATCTGCAGTACCACTGGGAAGGATCTGCTAATCAGAAGTGAAGGCTGCTAGAGGAGCTTGGCTCCCTTTTGGTGTGGGCAATGGAAGAAGGCTCAGTCTTCTGTTGAGAAGAGAAGGGTGAAGCTGCAGTTAGAGGGGGCTAGAAGAGAGCTGTCAAAATGAAAGGTGGACTGCAAAGAAAAATTGGCTTCAAGAGCTTTTTGCTGTGGGCACTGGCTGTTGGCCATATCTGAGGTTCAACCTCTGGTTGAGTTTAAAGTCAGGATTAGGTTTGAAAGAAAGAGAGAGCCAAGAGCTTCATCTGCAGTGGGACTGAGGACAACTGGAAGTGTAGGCTGCAAGGAGAATTTAGTTGTCAGAACTTTTTGGTTTGGCCTAGTGCATTCTCGTCCAAGGCTAGAATTCGTTTGAGTTTATTAGTATGGCTAAGGCTAGGATTATGGTTGAGAGACAGAGCCCAGACAGCAGTGAGAGTGAGGCTCAGAGACAGAAAGGGCTTTGAAGGGGAAGTCTAGGCTGCAAGGAGAACTTGACAGGGCTGCCTAGTCTGTGGCTCAGCCTCCTGTTAGCGTTGGAGTTACAGCTGGAGTTAAATTTGATGAGAGCCTCATGCTGCAATTAGAATGGGCCTGGAAAGCTTGGGGTGCAGGAAGAACTTGGTCATGAGACCTTCTTTTTGCCTGGCAGTCCTGGTCTGGGGCTTAGCATGCAGCTAGTGTGAGGATCAGGGGTAGCGTTGGGAGAAAGAGGGAGCCTAGAGCTCCAGTTGCAGGGAGGCTTGAAAGCAGCTCCTAGCAAAAAGAGATAACTTGGCTGCAAAAACTTCAATGTGGAGGCACTGGCTGAGGGGACTGGTCTAAGGCTCAACATCACGATCAGGCTTAGGGTGAGGTTTGAGGTTTTGGTTGACAGAAAGAAAGAGCCAAGAGCTGGAACTCACTCAAGGCTAGAAAGTGAGTGTCCCAGGGAAGCGCAGGCTGCAAGGAGAACTTGGCTGCAAGAACTTCCTGGTTAATGGTTAAGGTTAGGGATGAGAGAGAGAAAGGGCCTCTTTCTGAGGCTGCAGCTGGAGAGGAGCTAGAAAGCACTTTTGAAAAGAAAGGGTGTGGGGTAGAGAAAACATGGCAGAAAGAGCATTTTATTGAGGGCACTGTCTGGGGGTCCTGATCTAAATATCTGTCTTAGTGTTAAGGTGGACATTATGATAGAGACAGCCTAGAACTGCAGCTGAAGGGGAGCTTGAAAGGGAATGTGTCAAGTGAAAAGGTGGACTGTAAAGAGAACACGGCTATTGAGAATGTCTTGGTGTGGGTGCTGGCTGGAGACCCTGGGATGACACTTAGCATAAGATTAGGGTGGTTCTCAGGGTTCGTGTTATAGCTGGGAGAAAGACAGTGCCTTAGAACTCCAGTTGGAGGACAGCAAGAAAGAGGTTTGAAAGGGAAGTCTAGGCTGCAAGAACTTGGCTGGGGAAATTTTTGCTGTGGGCACTGGTTGAGCGGCCTGGTCCCAGGCTCAGCTTCTGGTTAGTTTTATTTTAAGGGGCAAAGTTAGGGTTACAGTTGAGAAAGAGCCTGGAACTCTATTTGAAGCACAACCGAAAAGAGACTTCCCAAGAAGAATGTAGGCTGCAAGTGTCAACAGGCTGAGTCTCTTCAAGCTACCCCTATGTCCAGCTGCAGGTAGATCATGGATTTGATGGAAAACCTGTGCCCAGAGTGGTTGCTATGGGATAGACAGGTACAGGTAACCATCTAGTTCTTGGTGCTTAAAATTGGAGAGGACAAATCTTTGTCCCAGACCTTATCAAGAAGATATCCCAGACCCTTGATTTATTTTAATTCTACTGTAAATGCTATGGTCAGCATATTTTGTTTCTCTGATAAAACAACCTTCTTTGGTAAGGATTTGTATTTGCAGAAAAGAGCTCTTTAGAATCTAGGCCGAGATGACAAGGAATTCTCCTGGGAAAAAAAAAAAAAAAGAAAGTCTCTTCCTCAGCCTTACTTTTCCTATAATAAACCTACCAATAAACCTTTCTGTTTAATACACATTTATAAACCAAAATGCTTCAGTATATGGGTTTCCTCTGGAAAGAAGACAAAAGACACATATGTGACAGATGTTAGTCATGTCGATGTGTGCAGCACTGTGCGGTGCTCAGATGTCATGTTCCAAGCATAATGTAAGGAATGAAATGGGTACTGAACTCTTCTGAAAGTCTGACTTCAAATCTATATTTAGGCATCTAAGTGACCTGCTTTTATTCAAAGATGCTGACTACTCAGCTTCCATTGACTGCAGTAGAAATGTAAGGCATTTTTTTTGTTGTTGAATCTCTTTTCAAGACAAAAATTACAGTTTAGAGTCTCTCGCAACTCCTAAGTAACTCCTTGCTCTAAAAAAAATTTAAAAAATTAAAAGAACAAGAATAACAGAAAATGTTTATAGCATCTCTGTTTTCTCCTGCTCTCCATAAGATCCAGAAAAGGAACCATATAATCCCAGTAACTGCTAGTATTCGGGAGGGAGATTAAACACTACTGGTTTGGACCCCATTCTGACAGATAACTTTTCTATTGAGATCACAAGAGCAAAAGAGAAATAACTGTGTTTGGTGCAACAAGTTTTTACATTCATGACCAGCTGCATAAGTCTATGTCAGGGCCCTGAGAGTATCTACTGACCTTAATTGCTCTGAGCAGCCCCACCTGGGAGCACCCTCCACCCAGGACCTCCATTTAAGCCCAGGGAGGGCTCACTTTAGGTCTTTGCCTGAGATACATTGAAATTATACCTGCCTCCAGCACTGCCTTCTGACTGCACCTTGGGCCTAAGTTGCAGGTAGCTTGCCTGCAGTCCTGTTTCTGGCTCTGTCTCCGTCTCCTGGATGGACCCTGTGCCTATGTTGTGCCTTCCTAGATGGACCTCGTTCACCACTTCAGCTTCTCTGGGACTGTTGATGCATTGCTGTTGCCAGAGCCTGGCCCTGTCCACTGTGTGTGAACCCTGTGCCTGGACTGGGATGGCCCCTGGGTGCTGATGCTACCCTCACAGAGTAGCCCTGCTCTTGCTTCTCCTTAAGGACCTGGTCACCCTACTGAATAGTCAGCCGATGAACAAAGCAAGCTCTACAACAGGCAGGTCAGCGTGTGTGTGTGATACAGGAGTTGACGGGTGGCTTGCTGTGAATCTCCAGAAGATGTATGCTCTGCATTATCTGTGTGTATTAAACCTGAGCAGTGACTGCAGTTGTCACTGAGGCTCCCTGTTCTACAGTGGAGGACAGTGTGACATTGTGTACAGTGTTTCTGAGCTGGACACGTGCGCCCCCGCAGAGTGTCACTGACCACTTCCTGTGTGGCCATGGAGGCAGGTAAGAAACATTTTAAATAATTTTGCTGTGAGTATGAACAGGGCGGTGTAATTTATAGGGGTGCGATACCTCTAAAGCAGCACTGAACTTGTGCAGGTGGCCATGTTTGCTGTATTTGCCCTATACTGGCTGAAACACATGGCCCTGCTCAGATCAGAGCAGCTGGCAAAGTCCTGCTTCTTGCAGAGCCCTTCACAAGCACTTACAGAACCATAGAATGGTTTGGGTTGGAAAGGACTGCAAAAATAATCCAGTTCCAGATGGGCAGGGACACCTTTCACCAGATCAGGTTGTGCAAAGCCCCATCCATCCTGGCCTCGGCCCCTTGCACTCTTGGAGGCCTCTTTAGAGGAACTGGAAACTGGAGTAAATATTAAAAAAAAAAATCTGCACAAAGTTAATGATGTATACGGTTAGATGAAGATTAGGATGACAGTAGGTTTTGTTTGCCAGAGGACCTGGAGATGAGGGTGGGCAGGGTATGATACAGGAACAGGTCGCCCAGAGAAGCTGTGGAAGCGCCATCCCTGGAAGTGTTCATGGCCAAGCTGGATGGGGCTTTGAGCAACCTGCTCTAGTGGGACACGTCCCTGCCCATCTGAAACTGGATGATCTTTAAGGTCCCTTCCAACCCAAACCGTTCTATCATTCTGTGAGAACCATCTTCTTCGCAGTGCGACTGCCAAGCTGACATCCGGCCCTCGGCGTACCACACTTCGCAGCGTTCCTTCCCTTCCCCGCCGAGTCCCGCGCAGGCGCAGCCCGGAGAAGGCCGGCGGTGGGTGGGGACGGGGACTGCGCATGCGCAGCGTGGCGGCAGGAACCGAAACTCCTCCGCCGTTCCCGCGCCGGCTGCGGGCGGGGGGGGG
>VXBJ01001446.1:433667-578855 GCA_013400055.1 Nycticryphes semicollaris | reverse complement strand
GGGGGGGCTTGGGAGCATTGTAACCGAGCTGGACGAATACGGGCTGGGAGCGCCGGGGGAGGCTGCGGTGACCCGGTGGGGCGGGGGCGGCGCGGGGTTGCCCTCGGTAGCCTGTGTCCCCTCGATCCGCCGTTCCGCTGGTTACACGGGTGGTGCCCGGGAGGGGACGGGGCTGGCGGCGGAGCCGGGGCCGCTCCGCACCCGCCAGCGGGCGTTGCGCAAATGTACTGCGGTGAAAAGGAAAAAAAAAAAGAAAAGAAAAGAAAAAAACCCCGGTCATTAGCGTTTAACTAGCGAAGTTTTTACCGTCTTCCGTGCGGTTTGCCCCAGCGAGAGTCTCCTGAGGGTGTTGTGCGCTGGGGGGGAGGGGAGGAGGGCCGGTTTTTGAGGTGGTGAAGCGGCAGAACTGCGACGTTCGCGTAGTGCTCNCATCCCACCACCCCACCTCCCCGGGGGCTGCGGGGAAGAGGGGTGGGGGGCAAGTGTGCGATGCGGGGACACGGACGGGAGCGGGGAGGCACGTGCCGCCGGGAACGACCCGCTGGTTGTCGCCCTCCACCCCGGCGGGGGGGCTTGGGAGCATTGTAACCGAGCTGGACGAATACGGGCTGGGAGCGCCGGGGGAGGCTGCGGTGACCCGGTGGGGCGGGGGCGGCGCGGGGTTGCCCTCGGTAGCCTGTGTCCCCTCGATCCGCCGTTCCGCTGGTTACACGGGTGGTGCCCGGGAGGGGACGGGGCTGGCGGCGGAGCCGGGGCCGCTCCGCACCCGCCAGCGGGCGTTGCGCAAATGTACTGCGGTGAAAAGGAAAAAAAAAAAGAAAAGAAAAGAAAAAAACCCCGGTCATTAGCGTTTAACTAGCGAAGTTTTTACCGTCTTCCGTGCGGTTTGCCCCAGCGAGAGTCTCCTGAGGGTGTTGTGCGCTGGGGGGGAGGGGAGGAGGGCCGGTTTTTGAGGTGGTGAAGCGGCAGAACTGCGACGTTCGCGTAGTGCTCGGTCACCCTGCGGGCGATGGGCTGCTCCGTGCCCCCGGGAGACCCCGGACCGGCGGCAGCGATGTCGGGCTACCGCTGTTCAGCCTTAAAATGAGGAGCCTGGGAGAGAGACGTCACATGGTTTGGGCATTATGAGGCTCAAGTCGCAGCTTTACATCTTTAAATAGCTGCGGTGGCAGGTTAAAAGCGTGGAGCCCAAAGATCACCCAAAATCGGGTATCAGGTCAGTTAAGCCTAAAAGCTTCTCTTGGTGGTGCAAAGTCTGCACGTTTGTGTTGTTACTTCTTGTTGCTCCTGAAGCTGTAACTGTCAATGTGTGATTTGAGGTTAGAGTACAGTTCTTCTAACAGCTTCATGAAACAGGCAAAGCCGTCTGTCGTATTAACACGATATTCCCTTTGTTTCCGGCATATCCAAATCCCGTACGGTGTTTCGGTGGGCTTTTTTTTTTTTTTGCCCTTTGTGTACATTTTGGTAGTTTTTGCCCCAAAGCCTGGAGGCTGAGCATCAAGGCAAAAGCCCTGTTAGATCTGTGTTAAACAGTACAGTGCCTGAAGTGATGGTCGGTGGTGGGGGGAATGCTTTAGCTGTACGTACCAATATGGTATGGATGACAGTGGAGAAGTTCTGGTGAGGGTAAATAATCTGCTTAAGGTAGCCTTCCGAGTTGGTAGGAAATGGTGACGAAGGATCTCCAGTTTTCTCTAGGTCAGTTGTAAGCAGTGACATCCCATGTCATGAACTGATCAGAAACTAGATACTGATCTACCAAGCAAGAAGATCTCTGATTGCGGAAGTGCACAATTATACTGTTTGCCAGAACCTGGGTTAAATACGTGAGTTTCTTTTGCTCCTTCTTTAGTGGCTAGCATTAGTCATAGAAAAATTCCCAAACAGGCCTCTTTGATGAAAAAAAGCAAGCTGATAATTACAGGGTGAGAGACTTCCACTGAATGACAGCATGCTGGCTATTGATGGTCTCCCTGAGGAGAAAGGAAGATGATCTGTGACAAGAACAGAGATCTTCCTGTTGCAACAGCTTGTTGCTACATGTGTTTGTACTGGAAATGCCACTACTTTCAGAGAAAAGACCTCTCCACTACCCCGCAAAGTAAATAGTGACAAACACAACACTGTACATGACTCTCATGATCAAGCACTGTGGTCTACATAGCTGTTCCCTTTAGGAAATGTAGTAAAGAAGCATACTGGTTCCTGGACACACAGCTAAAATCCTGTAGTTGGGGGAGGCTCGTGGAGCAAGCTCAGCAGTACACCAGGCTCAGAGAAATGCAGCTTTGTGGTCATAAAAGGCAACGGTTGTAGGTGTTGAGTAGCGGTTGAGTATCTGTTCTGCAGATATTCTTCCCTTCCTTTACCCTGCTGCAAGGTGTAATTGGGCCCAAATGGAAGCAAAGTCTCTCTGAATGAGAGAGCATTAAAAAAATAAGTATATTTGATCTAACCATCTCTCCTTAGCCAAGAACACAGCGTTGAAGTGTTGCAGGCTGCTCTGTTAGATGCTTGGCCTGCCGGTTTGTAATGCTTGATGTGGCAGTGTCCAGCGAATGAAAATAAGCGTTTGGTGTGGCTGGAGCAGACTCTTGTTACCACATGTAAGAATTTATCACAGGAGAAATAGAAATGATGCATGTGGATTCATTAAGAGCAGGAGTTAAGGTTCCTAAAGTTTCCTAGCAGAATAAACAGAAATACATAAGGAAAGGTTAGATTAGGAAATGAGCAGAGATCATGGCTCATGATGTCAGTAATTAAATAAACTTAGAACTTAGTAGTAATTTGAAAAATCTTGTTTAAGGCTACTTCCAGCACGGTGCATATCAGATATTGAGGCAGTAGCAGTCTCTGAGTCTTACTGTCTTGGGAGATAAGTACGTATTGAAATGGTGAAGCTGACATGAAGTTTCCATGTTTCTGACAGGATGCAGCATATACTGAAAGGAAGTACTTGGTGAAGACAAAAATGGAAAAGCAGATTTTTTTTCTACAGGTTTTTTAACTTTTTGATCTTGAGGCCAAAATACTTGATAATTGAGTTTTGGAGAGGTTTCAGATTTTTTAATTGAATGTGTGAAGAAGCTCCATCTAAAGAAGTTACAAGAACCATTCTCTTAGCTGTTCCTAGGAGGAAAGGTGACGAGAGAGAGAGACCTTGAGCGTAGGCATCACCAAGCAGAGGGCCTACAGCAAAGGCGTGAATTTGCAATGCAGGGAGGAAGTATCTGTTACTCAAGGCTCTTATAAATTGAGCACACGCACACAGCCCCATCCAAGAAGTCATAATGTTATTACTTTGTTGTCTCATTTGTTGTTTAGGTAGAGGTAAAAAGATACCTAATGCAAAATCTTCCTTGGTAGTGCAGTCAAATTCAGTAAGAAGTGAGAAGAGCACATGAGGAGAAAGCATGTAAGCATCACCCAAATAACGAGGAAGTATGTGCTCACATCCAGAGCTGTGAGTTTGTTTCTGAGTATGCTGAAATACGCTACTGAACAAAACTTTCTGCTCAGTGAAAGGGAAAGCCACTGTGTCCCATTTTGTAGATGAAATTATAATACTGATGACTTGTAGCAGCAAAGACTAATTGTCGGTGCACTTGGATCTTGCAGGCATCTGCATCGTTAAGAGTTGATCTTCTCTTTTACCCTGTGTCAAAAATAATCTGCCTGTGCTACTGAAATGCTTAAACTCAATGGTTAGTATGACTTAAAGCTATATTTTTAGCTAGTTAACATGATGACTGCAATAATATTTAATTTACAACTGATATGGTAAATAACATCCTTATTCTTACTTCCATATTGTCACTGCTGCTGGTTTTCCAGTAACTGTGGGAAGGAGGAGAGGGAAGGGAAGTGGCATGTAACTCTTTGCTTAATGCTTTTGGAAGTATTTCTTCCCTCCTTTCTTCCTGTGCCAAAAATGAAAGCCAGGTATTCTGTGCTTTCTGCAGATTGTCCCAGGCACAATGATGGTGAGATCCTCTCAAGAGATTGCTCTTGCTTGTATTGGTTGCCTGTCTCTGTTTGAAGCTTGCTAGGAAAGCTTGGAATTTGTAGGGAACTAGTCTTAGGTCCTTTGAAACATCACCCCCAAAGAGGGAAGAAAATTATTGGGGGAGTGTGTGTGTTTGTAACTAATCTTGAGGTAGAGAACGGACTTCTGGAGACCTCACCTACTGTGTCAACCATTAAATGAAATATATTTAGAAGAAGAGAATGAATGCCTAATGCAGTTATGGAGCATACTGTACAAGTTTGGAAAAAAAATTAAAATCCGCAACCAAAAACAAACACCCCCCACCACCCGCCCCTGGAATCTGTAACCGCCATCTGTTTCTTGGATGATGACAAGCTGATCTAAAAATTTAGCAGTACCTGACTTCTCAATGGCACTTACTGCCTAATAAGCAAATGGAACAAAAAGAATACATNCCCCCCCCCCCACGCCATGTTTGCAGAATACATCAGAGTGTACTTTCCATAGGTGAAGACTTCAACAGATAATAAACTTCACAGCCTCATTCAACTGGTCTTGTGAGGCACTGTGAGCCTGATGCTGATGCTGTGGTCTTGGTGCTGGCTTGATTTTGCCCACAAAAGTGGAGCAACACAAGGACAGAATAATAAGAGGGGTGAGAGTGGTGGGACTCTGCTGTCCACCAGGGCAACTCCTGGGTTCATTTAGCATCACAGTTAGACGTGGGGAGGGGAAAAAAGCGTGATGAGGAAATACATCTTTCCCCCTCATATGTACCGGGGTCTATTTGGTCAGGTTAGGAAAGCTGCTGTATCTCTACTGAAAGCATCAAAATGTTTGTGTTCTTGTCAGTTGTAAGTTCGGGTTTTTTTCTTAGTTGATTTCCTTATCTTTCCTGTCACAAACTTGTCCAGACAAACAAATAACTCACTCAAGCCTGTCCTTATGTTTTACCATGGCACTGGAGAGCTTGTTAGGCAAACATGTACCTTCTCTGTTTGTGGCATAAATCAAGTTTCTTAGTATTGACTAGCCTCTCTCCTGAGAACTTCCTAACCTGAAACATGGTACACTTAAGAAAATGACACTGAAAAGAGCTTATTGAGTATATCCTTAGAAAGAGGAAACTTGAAATAATTAATAGCTAGGTTATGCCCTCTGGAATAAGATGTACCGACTTATGTTTGTGATCAGTTTCCTTTAAAGAGGCGGGGAAATCCACAAAAACAAACCCACAGCACTTGCTACTGGCAATATACCTTCATAAATTATGGGAGTTGATAACTGCAGAGTTCATATTTTTAACGTACTTGTGATGGTAAGACTGGTGAAACCCTGAGGATACGGAGCTACAACATTGACTCGTGGCATCGGCTGTCAGCACAACAGGGTGGTTGGGAACTGTCTTCAGATGGGGAGGGCTGCTTGGCTGATGTGTTGTCAACTCTGTTGCTAGTATTTGTTTTAAATGCCCAACCTCACCACTGCAATTGTGCTTTCAGTGGCTTTTCAGAATGACTGAAACAAAGTAAAATTCAAGTCACTGATCTGACGGTTAACTTGTGACACTGAGCTTGGAAGAAGACAAACTGTATTAATTTTTTAATGGAGGTGGTGGTAGACTACCTGGGAGAAGCCTCTTTTGAAGAAGCAGGAAGCAACAACATATTAAAAAGCATTGATTACAGCAGAGCAGATAATAAAGCAATTAAAACTATTTTAAAAAAAGTCATCCAGGCACTTGGCCCAGATGTTTGTATATAGAAGGAAGTAGAACTGGAAGAGCTATTTATTGAAAACTTGGTTCTTTGGGTGTCAGACTCTGTGTGCTGCAGAAATTAATTTGATACTGCATTTGCAACTGAATGGATGGTCAAGTAAAAATACAAATTGTAATTATTATGGTTAGGTTAAAGGTAGTAAACATTACTGCATGAAATACAGATGGGAGTGCTATTTCATGTCCTTCATTCAACTACTGAAAGCCATGCAATGGCTTCTATTAAAAATGAGAAGGGAAGAGCTATGAAAAGAGCACTGACAGCAGTTTCAAAGCTACTTTCTGTAGTTTCTTCTACAATACATGGTAATGTGCTGCAAAGGCTATTGAGGGATTCTTTTTTGCCTATAAGTTTTTTGAACCTGAATTTCATTACCCACAGCTGGGAGGGCTAGACAACATTCAGTGAAGTAAATGGGAGGCACAAATTTATTTTGCTGACTCAACTTTGTCATCTTATTTGAGTGTCCTGTAGCAGTTCCCTAAGAGGAGTCTCTAGGGGATTACTTTTGAATTCCTTGCTCATTAAACAGACACTTGCATTATGCCTATTGGCCAGAGCCTGGTAGATGTTTATTTTCCTTTTGTAGTTTCAGGGTGGCAAACTTTGTTTAATATAACTGACTCACCCCATTATGCAGTTTCTGGTGCACAGGCCTGTTTTCTGCGCTTCCTTGATAACATCTTGTGCTATAGGCTTCCACAGGCTAGCTGTATGTAATGGTAACTTCATGGCAACTTTAGAGTAGGGTGAAACTACTATTTACAGATCTTCAATGTAATCTTGTCACAGCTAACCTCTCAGAGTTGTAGGCTTGCAGATATCTTGGATTTGCTGAAAGTCTAGTCATCTTTGTTGTTGAACTATGAGGTTCTAAAAGCTTAGAAGAAGTACATGTTCATTTTTTCCTGACTTTTAAGTGGTTGACTGCTGTTGTGGGCAATGGGTTCCAGTATCATTTAGTGTTTACTCCCAGAGGCCCAGTTCCATGTTTTTCTACTTCTTATACTTGATGATTACTAGTTAGGTGTCTAACAAAAATCTTTATTTCTCTTCCTCGTTCTCACTGTTGGTAAAGCACGTGTTTGCACTTAGCAAAAGAGCTGCAGCAGTCTAAGAAATTGGTGCTTTGGCTATGGGATGGTAGTGACATATCTCATTAGTTTTCATGGGCTACATCTCAGGACGTGATGAAATGGGTTAGCTTTGAATTGTTGAATGGTAACTTCTTGCAAGTGGTTTGCAATGTGACCATCTGTCTTATTGTAGAACAGCCCAGACTCTATAGGAAGATCATAAGTTAATTAGTTTTGTGTTGAGAGACTGCCTAATAAGAGCGTTGTGAAAATTGTTTGAAGTAGCTGAATGCTGTAGTGATGGATGTCACAAACTGAAAAGAAAACATTAGCTTTATCTTCAAAGAGTGGGGTTGAATAGTTTGCAGTAAAAATACTTAATGGCCATACACCTTTTAGAGTACTTATTTTTTATCAGACTTGGTGAACGACTACCTTGTGTACTGAGGGAAGGTAATTAGTCTAATCCAGCTCCTTTGTGTGCATTGTAAATTCCCAGGGCAACCTTAATATTCTTAACAGAGCCGTGAATATATGCATTATCCTTTCAGATAGTAAGACAAAACTGAAAAAATCATACTCCCATATGTGGCATTATTAGAAAGCCTGTGGAACTCCTTGGTGAGGCTGGGACTTGCAGAAACACCTTGCAGCTGCTTGAACTAACGGGTTTAATCTGTCACTTTTCCCAGTCTCTCTGACACCTTGATTGTATGCTGTCTCAACTCTCATGACCCTGCTATTCCTGTGTTTGCATTTTATCAATAAAGTCTCTGCCATTCCCATCTTCCTGGTTAACAACTTCAGCCATATCTGTTTCCTTATCAGTAACTATCCAGCTCCAAAGTAATAATCCAGCAAAAACTTTGAGGAGTTATTTAGACAGACCGTAACTTGCTAAAGTTCATTGCCCAGCCATTCGAAGCAGTTGTGCCAGCGCAAAGAATGTGGAGATGGTGTGAAAGCAGAGAAGGTGGGGCAAAGCAACTTCTGTGTAAGGAAGTACCCCTTTGTGCTAGTGCTAGGTTAGTCAAACCCCAGCTTCCATAACACTGAAGATGGCTAAATCTGGGGCTGCTGGACTTGTTTCCTCTTTCTCCCAGGCACTGGTCTGATCCTGTATTAAGTTCATCTGGGGAGAAGCACTGGAGGGAAAACTAATGCAGAAGAGTGAATAAGAAGGGTTTTCATACCACAACAGGCCATATCCACAAGTGTCGGCCCCAGCTCCACAGAGGAGCTGCAAACACGCTGCAGGGAGAACCGAGGGAAGAGGCTGATGTGTACGTTAGGGTGAGTTTTTAGAGTTGCTTAGGGCAGTTGGAGGGACTCGCATAGCCCTGGTGTGTGTGCTCTTTGAACAATCATCTCCTGTCTACAGCTCAATTTCGTATTTAGTAGCCTAGAGTTATACTGTTGCCCATAAAAAAAAAAAAAAAAAAACCAAATGAAAAAACCAAACCAAAACCCAAAGCAAACAGTTGAGTAGAGAACTGTCACTATGGGATCCTGCATGTTCAGCACAGACTTTTCTCAACTATTTTAAACCTTTTGAAATAGTCATGTATTTTTTAACAGATGGAATTGTCTATCTTGTACCTGTTGGTTTCTGGTCACCTCTTCAGTCCTGTTCTTTGGAACATGCTGAACAATCTAATAATTTGCCTGTCCAGGTAGAGTAAATGTCTTCAGAAAAGTTGTAATGGCTTCATAAGGGCTGAAAGTTTTGAAGATGATTTTAGAGGTAAGCATCAACTTTTGGAAGACCTAACCAGTAGTAATTCTTGAGAATCCTGCCTTAAATGTTCTCTGGTAGGATGCCAAACATGTGGCTGGAGCAGTCAGTGACTTCTTTAATTTATGTTGGAGGAGAGGGAGAGGAAAACACCCAACTTGGTTAGCCTAAAACCAGTCAAAAGAAAGCAGCTTAGTAACAATTTTATTATACTGAACTGAAACTGAGCGATATTTTATTAGCTTGTGATGCCAAGCCTCAATAATTCTGTTATTAAACTAATAGTTCTGATAGAATGCCCTTCATCTGCGCACCCTGTTGTAAAGCAGACATAAAGCTTCTTTTTGCAGAGTTTAGTTCTGCTTTGATCAAGTTGCCCTGTTTTTTGTAGACCCTTGCTAGATCATTTGGGTACCAAAAATTTTTTTGCTACAGCTGGTTGTGGTGTTATGGTGTTGCTAGCTGTGCTTGTTCAGTGTACTCATTTCCTCTTTGCTGTGTAAGTTGTCAGTAATTACATTATTTATTGGGGTTATGGTTTGGTGTGGCCCTCGTGATTATAACAGAGCTCCTCTAGAAAGATTTCTGAGAGGAATACTCTTTAAGTACATAATTACCAGGGCCTTTACAGTGTGCAAATTTGATGTATTATGATTTCCTGGAGGTTAGCAAAAATCAGAGCACTGACATCAAAAACAGGGTTGCTAATCTCTGAGCTTCCTGCATCAATCTTTCTGACGTCATATTTTGATCTGAATCTAGAGATAGGTTTGGGAGCCACATTGCAAAACACCAAAAACTGAGAAAGCAGTTGAGTGAGAAATAGAATACCTATTTTTACTTTTTATTTTCAAGCTGTGATTCTAATACTGCTTTTCTTTATTTTTCCTTTTAAATAAATAAGCCTGATGGTAGATAAGGTTGGTTTGGCTTCTTCGTAGTGTGACACAAAGGGGTGCATTCAGGGTGGCGGTTCTAAAATTTGTGCCTCCTTAATTGAGTATCTCTTTTTCGTAAAGTATTGCATGATTTTCTTTTGCAAATAATGAAAACATCACTAACATGCTGTTTGGGTAGATCTCTCTTTTCTGGAGTTTGTACTTAAATACTATTCTGTTTCTAAGGGTTTTCTGTACCCTTTCCAATCCCGAAGGAAAAATCATATGATCTCTTCTGTAATTATTCAAACAGCCTATATAAAGATATACAACTTCAGGTTAAAGATGATATGCAAATCTGTTCTTCATTCATAAAGTACTTATCTGAGACTGCTTGGTCCAAATAGTGATAATATTTAAAGGTTCATACTTGAATTAAAATTATTTTTACAATAAGCCCTTGAAGTAGAAGTACTTATCAAGACATTCTGTCTCAATTGGCTATTCAAAATTGCTGGCTGCCTTGCTGGGAAGGATAGCAGTCTCAAACAAGCTGACTTCACTGGAAATCCCATGCCCAAACCTCTCTTCGGTGATTGCAAACTTGCAGTTGGAGGAATCAGAAATGACTCCCTCAAACTGAGATGCAGTGTCAGATGCTCAGTGAGATGCTGCAGTTCAGCAGCAGCCTGGGGGTGATGCAAACTAGGGTTTCCCTGCTGCTTTCAACATTTTATCCCCATCCCACCCCCTGCCTCTGGTACTAATACAGGTAGCAGAGGAGAATTGAAATTTTCTGACATAATTACTGTTTGAGGTCAGAAGCAAAATTGTCAGATGAGTGGGTTTTCAGTCTGACTCACACTTCTCTCGCGATCTGTGACGCATCAACCAGCCTTCTCCTGCGCTTGTACAAGGGACAGGGCCAAACAAACAGAAAAAGCTTTTTGGATATTCCCCCAGCCCACAGAAGACAAGTAGTAAGACTAATTTACAGGAACAAAATCTTAGTGCTTGTTAACAAACGCATGTACCTGCTTGCAGGCAAAAAATGCTGTGACCGCTGGTTTCAGAACCCCTTGCTTATTTCTATGGATGCAGGGAGTTCCTGATATAGCAGTTTCTCCAGCTGTTATTTTGAGCTCCAGCTGATTCAACAATGCTGCTTTCTGGTTCCTACCTACAGCTGCAGGCAGTTGTAGCTGGTTATTTCATTTGAGTGAGCAATGTCCTTCAGGCTATGTTGGCTCAGGGATGTTAATAGGGTTCAGATGTCTCTGGGCTCATGGAATCCTGAACTCCTTGTCCTTCCTCGGCTTGTTCTTTTGCAGTACATCAAAGCAGAACAGTATTGAAGTCTTGAGCATCTTGAATCTTGCTAGTGTACTACATCTGTATCTTGATTGAAAGTTTTTTCCTTTTCCACCACATGCCCCAATACTTCTTGTCAGGGTTCCACCCTCCAGCTTCCCGCTCTCCTCCCACTCCCCACCCTGCAATTATCTGAGGTTGTAATGGTATTTTTAGTTCACTTTTCAAGCCAATTACTCTTCAGACTTTTTTTTTATATACTTGCTGAATCTTTCGAAGGCATATGGCAAGTTTCTCCTTGAAAGGTGTCATATGGTAGGATATTTTTTAATATTCATGTCTCTGAGGAAATCTCCCAGGCTTTCATATTTAAGCCATCCACTTTTCCGTTTTCCAGTGAATGACTTCTTAAGGTGTTCTGGTTGAGCACAACTTGCTTCACAGTAGAGACTGAGCATCTAAGAATTTACTGAAGGAGCCTGAAAGTAGTGGTTCCTCTGCATGACATGTTGATCACCTGAAAAATGAAGAAGGCCCACTGGGATGTGAACAGTGGTAACTTTTAAAATGGGCTTATTCTTGTTTACTAGTCTGAGGTGATGTGGCTGAGGTCTTGTTTGCACTATTATAAATGCTGTACAAAATGCAAGAGACTCTTCTTTCCTGAAGGGCTGTGTTTCTAACCATTTGACAGTAAAAAAAAAAAAGCATGTAATGACGGGTGGTTTGGGGGGTATCTTTGCATCGCTGAAGTGGCTAAGCCATCCCTATGTCACTAGACATGAAAAAATGCTTGTTTATCTGCATGTCTTAAGAGTTATTAGGGGCAGGAAAACATTCCTCTTGTTTGGCTTTGTCGCAGGATACCATACTATTATTGTGGCACAATGCTGAAGTTCAGAAATTAATTTTAATTAAGAACAGAAGGAGTGGAGGGTTATAGAAATATGGCGAACTTGCAGACAAGAATTCAGTCACTTAAGTAGCTGTTGCTATGTCTGCATGTTTACCTCAATAGCAAGGCCAAAAGTAATTTTAAAATGGCATTCATAGTTTAAGGGAGCCTGTGCTTCTTTGTTTACAAAGTGGGATTAAAATGTGATAGTTTCAGTCAATGTGTGTTACTTTCTGAAGCTAAGTCAGGCAAAGGTGTAAACATCCTAGCATTCAGCCAGGACCTAACACCTGAAGCTGAGATAACCTGCTTCCTTTTATTTGTGATGCTGTGGGACCCCCTTTCTGAAGACATCCACCAGGAGATTTGTGTCACATAAACACAAAAGTAATATTTCAGGGTTTCTTACTCTTCAACTAAACTTGTATTCTGATTGATATTAGCCTCTTGATAAGCAAAACCAAAAGGAACCTGAACCATCAGTGTCTTGCTGTTAAATTCTTGACATGTATATAGCCTGTTCCTCAAAAAAAAAAAAAGGGGCATGTGTGGGGTGGTGGTGTCTGAAATCTTCTGTGGAGTTTGGATTTACTTGGTCAAAGACTTAGAAAAGAGTTAACTTGGGAGACTAGCTCATTTCTGACATGGCAGGAACTGTTAAAAAATAAAAGCCTATGCCCTTAGTTAAAGGTAGAACGCGATTTGTGTTGACTTCTCAAGATGGAAGCTGTATAGCTACTCATCCAGACAAGCATTTTTACTGCAAAGGCTTCCCTGCTTTTCTTCACCCGTGACTGAAAACTGACTCAAATAGTGGTGTGAGCTGGCACGGACCACTTGGATGATGAAACTCTGTACTGTGTCTCCAAGATGCAATCAAGGGCTGACATAGTAAAGCATGATCTTTGAGCTGCATGTTCTCTACTGTTTACCGTTACTTTCCTAGCTGACAAATTTGAGCTCAGAATTGGTTGCTCAGATTCATGCTAACTATGTGTTTTAGTGGTTTTCCTCTTATTTGATTAACTAAAGAATGGAACCCTGAAGTAAGTTTTTTGAGGAAGTTCTTGTTGTGTGTAACCTCCCCTGCTGCGCAGCTCTGCTGAGGGATGCAAATACTCAGACTTCCAGATACTACAGAGTAAAACCAAAGCTCTGCTCCCTGATTCTGATGTATCCCACTTTTTCCATACCAGATTGCAGTATGGGCTAGTAGTAGTTGACAGCGTAGTCATGTTTTTTCCTCTTTGTTCTTGATGTGCCAAATATTTTTAAAATATAATTCTGTGGGTTATAACTGTATAGCATACTTAATTTATGAAAATGATCTCTTTGTTGTTGAAATGTATTTAAATCCAGGAATGCTAAATCTTGTTATAGTATTGTTTTTGATGCAGTTGTGCCATACAGTGATCCCTCTACAATTTGTATCAACCTTCTTAACCACTCTTTGAAAAACATGCACATGTCTGACAAAGCTAACTTCCAGATCGTTCTAGTCAAGTTTTCAGATAGATCTAATGACATAGAGCAGCTTGAGATAGGGTGGACAAAAGGGTCCAGTCCCACCTTCTGCATTTGATGTTGTTTGGGATCATTTTGCCATAATGGCTCTTCCAAACTGAGACTTCAGAGACCATTTTTTCATCAAGTCTGGCAAACCAGGAATGAAAATGCTCAGTTTTTAAGTTTTTAGACTGCTTGAGCGTGAAATAGTATGCAGTGAGTCATAGCACTACCACTACGTAACGAAGGGCAGCTTGCAATTTTTTAAATTTTTTTTTTTTTTTTCAGAAATAGACTAGCCAGTCACTGCTGTTTAATTTTACTGTGTCCTCTGGGACAGAACTACCTACCTGTTTCGCAGCTGCCTCGGTGAGCAGACAGCTTTGCAGCTACCTTGGAAAGGCGTATTAAATGGAACAGTTATAGAAGTGCAGGCAAACAAATCTAGCCTAGAGCTCTGCTCCTAGGCTTTTCTTGCCAGCCCTGTTACAGGCAGTGAAATCCACTCTGGAAAGCACGCAAAGTGACTGATGGTAGAGGTGCTTATCAGGTGGATATCTAAAGTTTTGGAAAGATAATTGCCACCAAAAATTTGAATGAAACAAAAAATAGTGCAAGGCTGCATCAAAGAAACTCTCCACAACATTGTTAATCATCTTTAACTGCAAAACAGTTGCATCGCTTCATTGGAAATATAAAATATTTCCTATGTGAATATAAACATCTTTACACAAGTGACATTTTCCTTTTCACTCTAGCTCCAGCGCTATGAAACTGGAGGCATTTAATTAATCTTGTTAACTTTCCACAGTGATTTACTAATGAACTATTTTGATTTATTTATTAGCTCTTTTTACTTTTTTTTTCCCCTCCATCCAAGGGGTACTTAAGGTCAGGAAGCATGAAATAACTAACCTGAAGCCAGTCATGCTGCAGTGTAGTGACATTACTCCTAAAGATTTCCAGATATCTAAAGCTGGCATTGCACCTTCCCTCTCAGAGGGGAATTTTGTTTGAAGGTTTACGTGGTTTTGGCCAGAGTTTTGTTTTCTGATTTCTGGCAAAGTTGTTAAAGGCATGATTTTATTGTCAGAGTGAGCAAATGTGATGGAACAGAAGGGCAAAGAGGAGATCCTGCCTAAAACCTTGTCTTCTTGGGCAGGAGAGAGCCTTTCTGCCAGCAGCACTAGTGTGTCCATGTAGTTACCAGGTCTGCCCCGGGTCCTGCTGAAAACTCATCTTCTCTAGAGCTGCAAAGAGTGGAAAAGGACAGGGATGGCATGTGGGTTGCTCTCTTATAAAATAAAGAGTAAAATGACTTCTCATGGCCTTTTTACACACTTGGAGCAGTTAGTGGGCAAGAGAGCACACTGGGAGTTGGGCTCTGTGATTCCTCGCTGCAGAGGAAGGGCTGAGTCTAAGTTTAAGCCAGCTGTGAACCAGATCCTCTTCTGGGCTATATTGGTTTCTCTCCCTGTACAGACGCTGGTGACTTTGAAACTTGGAAAGTGTTAATTCTGGTGATAATCAAGAGGAGTAGCAGTAGAAGGAAAAAGTGACATTTGTAAGTCAGCTGCTGCTTGAAGCTTCTGCTGCTTTAGACTTTACCAACAGACTTACCCTAATAAGCCAGTTTATTCTTGAGTTTGTTGGACTCCGGCAACAGACACCAAAATTTATCTGATCAAGTCTCTTCTAATTGCCTTCACCCCTCTTAACACTTAATCAATATTGTACTTTGAGTCATGAAAAGGAGCAGTGTAATCTGATGAGACTGATACTTGAATACCAGTCTTATAGCAGAAATATTTTTCAGATAGATTTGCAGCAAATGCTAGTCAGCTAAAGTGTAAAGAAAATACAGGTGTAGTCTCTGTATGTGATTTTTTGTAAAAAGCATTTTGGAATACAGTCCATATCTGTGATGGCTTTTGGGCATCTTGAAAATGTTTCCATTTGTCCTAGTGGGAGATACTGACACCAAGTTTAAGTCTATTGCTGAACCTAAAAATTAATGTATTGGACTTAATCCATCTTGGTATTCCGTTTTTAATGCTGTCATTTTGCAGTAAGTGGTAGAGAAATCTCAGCAAACTGTTCTCCTTCATCTTTGTCAAGAATTAGGAAAATTATTGTACTTCAATTAGTCATCTGTCCTTCCTGGCATTATGGAGACTATGGAAAATCATCTTTACAGGAAAAAAAAGTATCCTTTTTTTCTTTGCTTAGAATCTCTTTCCTTCTATTTTTGAATGTGTATTGCTTACACTTCTGTGGCTAGGTCCCTTTCAAGTCTGGGGTTGCGTCTTAGTAAATCTTCTCCCTGAGGAACAATTTATGCTTACTCCGAATAACAGTTTGCTGGCTAGGTAATGCTATATTAACTTCTTTGCATCTACATCTCTTTAGGGAATCTGATTATACACTCCCAGTAGGAGTCTTGAAAGGGATAACTTTAACTTGTGGTTCAGTTTTAAATGTTACTTCATGTTTACCTCATTTCTGTAGCAAGAGTTGTTGGTCGTCTTTCCTTCCTTTTTCACTGTCCTCAGTACTGAACGGTTGGCTGAACTCACTTGCTAATTTAGTCATTTTAGGGAGGAGGAGATATTTTTAGAAAACTTAGTAATTGATTTCTGGTGGGATCTGACAAATACCAGAAGCAGTGTAAATGGGGTAGGCAGAACTGCTTGACAGGGAGTAACTGGGCAATGAGTCTGTCCCCCATTGTGGTGGGAGCGAGCTGTTGGGCTTTTCATCCCTTCAGCTTCATTCTTCTCTGTTTTAACTTCAGTCATACTGGGTACACTTGGAACCTCTGAGCAGGACCACTCTATAGCTGTCCTGAGCGAGCATTTATAATATATACGTGGCCAAAAACTGTAAGAGGAATATACTTGAAGTGACACGCTTTTTTCTGTGCAGCTACGGTGCAGTGCCCTGTGTTTTACGTGGTATATCAGGTAGTTAACTGCCTTACAAAAAAACCCCAAACAAACTAACCGCCAACCTTCTCTTCTGCATCTATTGCTGTCTAGCACACCATTTCAATTTTTCTTTGTTCATAGACTGATAAAAGTATCTTCTCTCTGCCACTCCAATAAGACATGCTTCGCATTCAAGTGGCTTCTCCCCTGAGTGACCTATTCGTCTTATGTAGTCTTTCTACTAAACTGTGTCCCATCAGTACAAATTGCAGCGGATCAGCAGCACTACCTGTGGTATAAGATAAAGTGATAAATCTCTGAAGCCCTTCTCAACTGGATGTGGTTTTAATGAAAGGAGGCCCAGTTCCTACAGCTTAGTTTATTCTGGCTCTGGTATTTGTCTGATCATCCAGTAAATCAATTCAGCTTGCTAAAAGACCAGAGACTAATCTGGCAAGAAGTCTGTGTTTGGGGCTTTTGTTCTGTTATTGTTTTTGCTGGGTTCATAGGCTGAATTGCATTGCTTTCTGATCCAAGGGGTTGGTAGAGAGGAGAAGAGGAGGTGTGACTGTTCCCACTTGCCAAGTGGCAAACCATGCCATTTGGCTCAGCTGCGCAGCAACAGGCTGGGAACTCCTATCCTGAGCTCATCTAACTGCTGGGTGCTGCTTGGGTCACCCTCTACCAGCTGAGTTCCACAAAAGGCCTATCAAATGCCAGAGGGGTAGGAGGGATGGATCTGGCTGTCAAGCTGGCTTAAATGGCCATGGAGATAGGGAAGATGAGCAAAATTAACACTGTAGTGCTGCGTTGTCTTTGAGTTTGAAACAGCTATTCTGGCAATCGGTATTTTCGCTTTGTTATGCTGTTAGGTTTCCATCCATCAAATCTGACGTCTCGCAGTGCGTACACACTAATGTGCTTTCAAGACCAGATTCTAGGCTATGTATGAGTTATGATGCATCCACTTTGTGCAAATATTCTAGATCTTCCTTTTCTTTAATGATATCAGATCTCACTGTGGGCTTGCAGACTCTTCAGCGTTGAGTTAACTCCACACAGGATATGCATCAAATACTTCCAGAGTATTCTGGACCTGCTACTGAACCAATGTTGTACTTTGGTTTTTCAGTTGTGGTGGTGTTTTTTTTTTTTTGTTTGTTTTTTTTTTTTTCCCCTCCTTCCCTGTCTCCTATTGTTTCTGCAAGAGCAGTTTCAGTCATGGCTATACCTACCTTGATGTTGGGTTTTGGTTTGGTTTTTTTTTCCCATAAACTGGATGCTCTCTGATACCTTAGATCAATAAAATACTGTTGTCTGAAGGTCTCCAGAGAGAGCAGTGACTACATGCATATGTAAATGTTCAATGGGAGATGTAATGCTCCCCAGCTTTCTTAGTATGTGTCTGAACTAGTTTCTCTTGTTGATGTTGTATCATAAAGATGTTTAGTTATTATGATTTGGTTTTAACACTTCTTTCTCTTTTCAGCATTTTCTGCACAGTGCTATTGTAAAAGCTGTGTATGTCATGACTCCAAATGAGCAGTAGATTCGAATGAGGTCTTTGGGCAAGAATTTTAATGGGTGCCCCTAGCATACTTGTAGATAGCACTGGTAAGTGCTTGAGAACTTTATTTTTATCTCTATCGGTTAAATTTCATACTTGAATTCAAGTCTCGGATGGTAGCTGTAGTTTGTTCATGTTAGGTGTCACTAGTGCTTCGCTTTCCTATGGTTCAAGAAACCTGGAAGTGTAAGGGTTAGCAGCTTTGTAAAAGGTACCAAACATCTTTGAAATTTAGGTGATATTAAATATGTCTGACTGTAGGTCTGTAAAATGCAGATGTATTGGTGGTGAGGTAGACAGCTACATTTTACATGAACAAGAAAAGAAAATTGTAAATACAGAACCAAAATTGGAGAATGGCATATTTGGATACATCCTTGTAATTTCAGGGGACTTAAAACACAATCAGTGGTCTTGGCAGATGGCCAAGGGCACAGGCGGCCTCTGGAACTCTTCCAGCTGCTAATGGAGTGTGGATTCTGATTAAATTTAACTGTGGCTGCTGAGTTTTGGTCTGCGTATTTCTGTATGTGTTAAAATGTATGTTTTTCTGCCTAGTAATATTTCATTTTAAAAATGCAGTAATACTCAAGCACAGCTGTACAGTATCCTTGTGACATGATCTCTCCTATATGTTAAACACACTAAAGACTGAAACACCAGCGTTATGTGAGAGGATGCACTCCGCTATGTCACACTTGCTAGCTTTGAGCTGTTTTAAAAGCTTTAAAATACTCTTGTGTTGGCGACTTCAAATCCTCCCAAGAAACACTGCTGCATTAGCTGCATTAAGTCTGTTCCGTTGTTGACATAATTAACTGTTTTTAAAAAAAAATACATGTAATGTAGCAGGATGGTGGTGTGGTGGAGGGGGCCCTTGACAAGACCTCAGGCTCGTAGCTTGGACACAAGCCTGGATCAGTTGCCTGCTCATCTGTTTTGCTACGGCTGAAATGGTTGCAAAGAAAAGGAATGATAGGGCGATTCATCATACTTCAAGATATGTCAGTGTAGGGAAGAAGACACTAAAACGGGTTGGTAGGATGAGGTTATTCTTGATTTGGAAGAAACAGGCAATTTCTCAAACTTCAGACCCGAAACAGGCAATTTCTCAAACTTCAGACCCCAAACACTAAATAAATAAGAATTGCTAGGCTAATGTAGAAGACAAGTGCAGTTCTGCAAGTGCATTCCTGTTAAAATACTTACAAATGCTTTTTTACTTTTATCCCAAGATAGTTGTTGTATCAGGGGAAAGTAGCTTACTGTAGCATTTGTACCAAGTGTTGGTATGATCCTACAGAGTAGGTGGCTATATAGTGGATTCGTTCAGCTCTCTACATAAAAGTACATTAGGATTATATTTTTTTGCATTGCGGGTTTCTCAGGTCAAGGAAGCAATCTAATTGAATTCAGGAGCAATAAAAGGTGAGGTAATACTTTCTCTGGAAGACATCTTAAACAGCTGATGCCAAAACATAACTGCGTATGTGTCTACAAAAATGGATGGCTATGCCTCAGTAAACTTGTGAAGAATTGTTAATGAGAAGACTTCAAATAAGGCTGTATCTATAGCAGAAATAGTCTTCCATCCCTCTGAATGATCTGAGAAACTCTATAGGCTTCTGGTTCCTTCTTAGGTGGTTTTTGTTCCAAATTATTAATATATCATTTTACAATAGTGATGTAATTGCAGTGGTGTCCCATAGGTTTTAGTGTCTCTGAACTGCCCTTGTCACTGCTTCAGTGTTGTTAAATTCTGCATTAAAACTTGCACTGTTTTAGTGTGCTATTATATATGCTGTGTTATTGTAGAAGTCTATGGATCTTAGATAATGAACTTTTTCATTATGAAAAACTGATGGGTCTGGTACACTGCTACATTTCCCTCTTCAGTCCTACTTTTGAATCTTGCATCTGTTTCCAGTTCGCTTGTAAAGAGTTGGAAGTGCACAGGCAGAAATCTATTTATGTGGAGCGAGGCTTCTAAGTTCCTGCTGAACAGCACGGTGTTTTTGATGAGACTCCAGCAACACTTTCCACGTCTTATCTTTATGCAAGGCTATGCATTTTTTTTATGCTGAAGAGGTGAACCAAGACTGCGTAGTGAGGGCGAGGCGGTTGTGTGCAGAACAGTAGCTTGACTCTTATAGAAATGGGAGTGCATATTGTACAGAGGAGCTAGAAAAATTAAATAATCTTGAGGCTAAGGCAGTTAAAACTAAAGCTAAAGGAGCTAACACTGGAGAGCTGTGTCCTGACCCTTACGAAAAAAACATAAGGATAAGTGACTTAGTTACCATAATGTGGTGAGCATTATAGATACGCTTACTTCAGTGTGTTTTAAAGTCAATGTTTCACTTGAAGTCTGAAGAAATATTGAATACTTAGAAGTCAAGTGTGAATGTCAGTTGAATGTTAAACACGCCAATTACTAAAATGTTATTTTAAACACTGAGGTTTTAGGGTAAGACTAAAGAAATAAAAATCAAATTTATTTTTAGTATTTTCTGAATGTCTTTTGTGTCTTGTGGGTAAATCAAGGTCCTGCCCTCACGCTCTGGAACTACAAGGTAAACTCTCTGGAAATGCATTTGCCTCATTCTAAGCAGCATTATTGTAGAAACAGATGAGAAAACTATTTCTACAGCTAATGCAAATTGAATGTTGTGGTGTAAATTAGAGATATGACTATCTCCTTTGTATAAGAAGGGATGCAGAGTCTGCAGCCTGTGGGTGGGAAACCAAACATAATTAAGACTGCGTGATGCTGTTCAGGTCTTTCTAGTTCTCGTAAACTTACCTGGAGTTGTTCAGCACCAGTTTTGTTTCCTAAGAAAAAGTATAAAGTTACATTCATATTATGTAAGGGCCTTCCTTGAAGATAGTTAGATGATAGTTAAATTTATCACTAATATGTGTGTACATGATATCCATGAACTAACACCTGAAACAGGGTTAAAAGAACAGTTGTTCTTGTATGCAGCTGTATTTTTTTGAAGAGAATTTCAATTTTGTCAGATCAGAACTGACTGTTTTAAATCTGGTGTGATGTCAGGTAAATCTAACAGGTCCCTGTGTAGATAATACAAAGCACTCTTCTGTTGAGCTAGTGTTGGGAAGAAGTAGCAAATGTGTATTTAAGATCACATAGTGCTTCTTAACTGAGTATGTCTTCTTAATGTGCATCTTGTATTTAAGAGGTGTTTTCTTTGTTTTTAACTCCTGTTTTGCAAACGTAGCTCGGAGTCTGTCATTCTTTCCTTATTAGAGCACTAACCTATAAGATAGTTTGATACTTCTCAGAGATAGTGATCTCTTTGGCTTGTGGAGCATCTTTTGTTCCTGCATGTGCTGCCTTCAGACTAGCTGTTGAAGGGGATATTCTCCAGTGTGTGTATAGTCCAGTACCTTTTGGAAAACCATTGGCTTGCATGAAGTAGTGAATTTGGCTGGCTTCACCCATTCCTCTCCATAGTTACACTGAAGTAAACACTATTATGCATCTTGGGCTTCTGCTTGATGAGTTGAAATATCTACTATGACCCCCAAAGACATACTGAAAATACATTTGTCCTTGTTGTGATGCGTGTGGAACGTGGTCAAAAGTTGCTTGACAAGGCATCTTAAATAAGACTTTTATAAATAAAAAGCTTTTTACAAGACTATGCTGGAAAACAAAATGTTGAGCTTCTCCTCAGTATAGGTATAAAGTTTTTTTTGCATTATATGAATCGTCCCAGTTAGTATACAGCAGTTTCACTTATTCCTGTGACACTGTTGCTCACAGCATGTATCTGACCAAAACAAATGCATAACTTCCAAAATCATCAGTTTTAGTCATAAAACATCTTCATATTGTTTAGCTGACTTACTGATTTGTGCAATGTATCTGCAGATAAATCTGAAGCAGAGCAATCTGTTCTAAGTGGTGTTAACAAATTCCCAATGTGCATAGGGGTTTCTGTTGCACAATTGTGTATATTTAACAATGTATTTGAAAGGATGAGTTTAAAGATAAGCAGGTACTAATTCCTTTAGGAAATGCTTCAGCTCACAATCTATGTAGATCAGATTGATCTGCTGACTTAAATACGGGAAATGTCTGCTGAAAATGGTCTCTTGTACAATGGTTAGACTGAGTCTTCTCAGCTTGAGGCTTGGCTAATGAATGAAACGAGAAGCAGCACTGTGCTTCTAGGGCCTGTGGCACCTTGGTCCATAGGAGGAATCCCATTAGAAGGTAGACTTGCAGTAGAAAGAAATTTAGATTCTCATACTGGCAGAGAGATGATCTGGGCCTCAGCAGTGGCGGAGTGTTGGGTGTGAGTGATTTGATGGCAGTACTTGATTATCAGCCAGTAATTAATATAAGCAGTTAACCTCAGCTTGAGTTGCTGTGCACTGACTGCTTCTTGTGCAAGCTGTTAAGTTAGCACTGGCTCTGGTATGGTCCTGCTGTGTTGCAGCCTCTGGGGTTGTTTTGTTTGGTTTTTGTGGGGTGGGGGTGTTCTGGGTTGGGTTATTTTTTATATTAATACTAAGACAAGCCAGTTAACAAAAGGATGATGGGAGGTATTTCTTGTGCCTTCATTTCAGAAGGCTGAAAAGAACAGTTCTGTTCATCTGCTTTTGACTAGTATACTCAGAAATCTTTATATTTTAAACCTTTTCTGATTATGAAGCAACTTCTCAAGGAGGCAAAAAGCAAGAGCCCTCTACCCCTTCTGCACACTTCCTACACAGGAAACTTGGTGCACAAGGGTAATTCCTCAATACGTTTGTCCCTCTCTAGGCTCTGCTTTTGCTCTGCTTCTACTGGGGAGCCTGACTTTGGCTTCCTCCAAAGCTCCATCTTTTAACAGAGAGGAAAATAGGTTACTTCCTAAGTGAAGCTGATTAAAAGAGGACCAGGTCAGATTTTTAGTTAGTGCAACATTGTGTGCTTATGAACCGCTGACTTCTCCTGCAGAGGAATCCTTTTCATTCCCCTGCAAACGGACTTAATCTTCCCTTCCTCCCTAGACTCCTGTACCACTCCAGATTTTGGAATCATCACCTACTTGAAATGAAAATACATGCTGGTACTTCTGTATCTCATCCCACAACTGTAAATTCGTCAGTATTTGGAAACAATGATGTATTCAGCCTGTCCGCCAAAACTCTTTAAAATACATAAGGTAGTTACAAGCATTAACTCAATGCTAATCATACCTTTGAGCACAAATGTACTGTTTCATCCTGTCTTTGAAAACATGTTTCCCAGATCAATCTTTCTATATAACCCTTTTGAAGTCTTTTAAACCTAACCTCTATTTAGTATGTGTTGTGTATGATCGATGTAAAGGCACTGTTTCTCTGTTCTGAGTGGTTTACAAGTGACAAACTACTGCCATGCGCTTGTTTTCTGTAATAGCCTGGGTTTGTAAACAAAATAAAGTGTTCTTGTTTGTGAATGGTTTTGTATATTTTGTCAATAATCCACAATGGACTCTCTCTGTAAGAGTATGTCAGTTGGTTTGAATTTATTGACTTTCATTGAACTACTCCACAGTCTGGATTGTGGAGTTTTCAGGGGAGTGGAGGGATTAGATTTGTTTGTTTTTTCTTTTTTAAATTCACATATAGATTACTTATGTGGAAACAGGGATTTATTCCAGTGCTGCTATCTTGCAGGGAGAGAAAGAATTGGTGAATGAAGTTCCACTACCATTTTATATATTAAAAACAAACAAACAAAGAAATACAGCTAAATAAACCAATCTGGCAGTGACTTTTTAAGAGAGCCATAAATCTAACTTCTTCAAATCCATGCTTCTGTCTTTGTTATTTTTTTGTCCTCCCTTTTTTTAAGGGGTTGAGGCGTATAATTTAAGAGTCAATGGAGGTGTCTGCTTGTGTAACACAAGTACTATGGTGTGTACCAGCTGTGCTTATTACACACTTGTCATCACACCGTATTGCTAAAACGGTGAGGGTAGACTAGTTAATATTCTTTGAAGAAAGATTTAATTCTTTCTAATCTTTTGAACATCATCAAATACATGTATCAAAGTCTATGTCATTCAAAGAGTTGCTATAAAAAAAGAGAGAGGAAAAATAAAAGCTTCTTAACAGGGAAGTAACAAGATGGTTCTCAAGGCTTAAGTCTCTCCAGGTGACATGGAGTGTAGTGAAGGAGACCAAGATGTAAGACATGGAGATCATATTTGAAGCAGAGTGCCAGTGTGTGCCACCTAGCAAGAGATTTACAAAAGGGCAGAAGAAAGCTGAAGAGGATGGAGACAACTGGAAGCAAGACAACTGCCTTCAAAACAAAGATGATCTTTCACCCAAGGCTTTAAAGGAATCTAGTTAGTCGTAGCATAAAAAGGGAAGGCACTCGTGTGGATAAATAATTCCCTAAAAGATAAGGGAGAAGAGTAGGGTAGGAATCACAGAATCACAGAATATCAGGGATTGGAAGGGACCTTGAAAGATCATCTAGTGCAATCTTCCTGCCGGAGCAGGAACACCTGGATCAGGTCGCACAGGAACGCATCCAGGTGGGTTAGAAGTAAACACTTGTCTGTATTGGCAGAGAAAGTCACTTCTAGGCAGCACAAATTACTGTGGGAATCTAACTGTTTTCTAAATTACCTGAGCCCTGGTGAGCTGTGGGGAAGAAAGCTTGCTGATGATAATAAATTATATGGTATAGTGAGGGTGAGGTACAACAGCAAAGAGCCACAGAAAAAAACAGATGACTGTACATGTGTCAGGATAGCTTCCTGACAGTGGTAAATTGAGGAAGACAGCCCCAGTTCTGCATATGAAGTGATGGATGCTGAAGTGATGGATGCTAAACTGACTAACTATTCAGGAGTGAGGTCCTAGTATTATGTCAGCATTCAATAGGAGCTGTTATTAGGAGTTAATAGGAGGGGAATAAAGAAAAAAACTAGAAAAGTTTTACTGTGTAAATCCAGCTTGCAGCTACATGCAATTTGAGGGCAACAAGGATAATTAAAGATATGGAATAGCTTTCATGTAAAGAACTGATTAAGAGTCAAGACTTCTCAGACTGGAGAAAAGATGACTGAAGGAGATGTCAGAAGTCTGAAACTTTGTAAGTTAAACTGAGGACTAGGTAGGAAATGTTTTTTGTCTTTCTGTGAAAGATGTAGAAACCAGGTTCAAAACAACAAAGTGGTGGTTCTTGCAGCAAGTAGCCAAAGTAATTACTAAGGGGTACTGTGGCTGCTGAATAGCTATGTAAGCTCAAGGTTATAATGGATGAGTTAGTAAGACTGATCCACTGAGTGTTATTAAATGCATAGAAACTACGTTCTGTGCTACGTGGAAGCTGCCGAAAGCTTCATGTGTGTTCAGTTCTTACACCACTCTCACGTATTTGTTTCCAGCCAATGCCATGTGAAGTCTGGACTAAATGGACTTTGTTGAACCTCAGTATCTGTTCTTAAGCTGTGTTCCTGTTGCAGTCTGACCTTGAGCTGTATCTCAAATGAGGACTCCTGAGGAGAACTGGGAGATCGTGGATTTGAAAGTGCAGTAGCTCAAGGTTGTTACTTTGGTGTTTTTCACTTCACTGTAAAAGGTGGATACAGAAGAATTTTTATAACGTTTTGTGTTTGGGCTAAACATAAAATTCTTATTTAAAGCTTATCTAAAATTTATTAATATAGTACTCCTGATGTGGTTTTAGGAGAGATGCAAATTTAAGTTTTCAGAGGGTGTAAGCTAACAATCTTTATTTACTCTTTGATCACAAATCATTGTGACATAATATAGACTTGCTGTCTACATTGCAGGAAGAGCACTGAATTTTAAACTACCAAAGTGATATACATCTGCTCTGTCAATGACCAGTTACTTCTATTCCATTTCAAAATTAATGTATATTTTCTGTTTTATTTCATAAACTTCTTTGGCACAGTAGAAAATTGAATTCTTACGATCTTGTTGTTGCAGTGAATTTGAAACCAATCCAAATAGAGTACTACCTTTGCTTTTATTGTTCGTTGTTTTTTTTTTTTTTCTTGTCTAAGGGCTTTCCTGGCTAATTCTTGGAACCTTGGTTATACATGTTACATTTGTTATTAAAATAGTTTAAATAAAAATATTGCCATGTGTTTCGAATAGTAATATGTAGTTACTTGCATAAGTTTGCATGTGGTTTGCTTCTCTTATATGACTTAATGTCCCCTTCATCAGTTCAACCTGTGAGACTTAAAGCAATTTTGTTAGACACTGTACAAAAGGCTCATCACTGTGAATAAGGGAGGCAACTGATAATCAAGACCTGTGTTTAGTCTTTGCTTTACCATCTAATTTTGTTGCTTTCAGTTGTCCACCTGGATAATCAAAAATATGAACCTTACTTTCCCTTGTTAAAAGGACAGATGGAGGGAAAAATCTGCTGAAGAGTTTGTAAGACTAAAATCTTGCCCTTGTCTTCAACACGCCACCTCAGCTAAGATTAAAGATTGTTTCCTTGATTCAAGTAGTGTAATCAGCAGCTAGGTTAATAGTGGGGGTTTTTTCCAGCGCAGGATTTTTGCAGTCAACAAGTTTCAAACCTTTATCTCAAGTGCTGCATCATCCAGCCGTGACTGGGTCCTTTCTTATGTGGACTCCACTGGCTTCCTTCAGCCTATATATCTGCTGCTGTGTTAGCTTCACCTCATTCTCCTTCTGTAAATGTAACTAAAACTGGTCTTGCATGGAGTGGTATCACTGTCACTTACTTTGTGTTAAGAGATGTGCAAGAACGAGCTGCAAATTTAATTTTTTTTTTTTTCCTACAGCTTTTAGCTAAGGAGATGAATAAAATACAAAATTATGAGAAGTGACCTTTTATCAAAGTCCAAAGCTGCTGCTTGTTCCATTTGAGTCTTAATGAAAAAAATGTCAGGCTGAAGTGAAATAAAGGAATTGAGTGAGTGATCAGAGGTGGACACTATGTAGCCTCTTGACACTGTCCAACAAACCAAATAAAGCTGCTTTGATGCGTTTACTTAGGCCTTAACAGGATCTGAGCAGAGTTACTAATCTGACTTCTATGACAAAATGTTTGTTAGCAGAAAGTAATTAATGATTACTTACTAATCTATAGTGTGTGATGTGCAAAGTTATAGGCTTTCTGTTTAGTGTACTCTTGTTATTTATGTGAGGTTTTTTATTATAGATGTGACTATTTTAATAAAAGAGGTTTTTGTATGACAATGACATTTACAGGCCTTGCATTCATTATGTTCATGGTAGACTTCAAGTCTCTGGACAGTCTGTGATCAAATTCTGTTGCCTTCTCACATAAAGCATATTTTATGTGCTCTGTAAGACGGTCATTAAAGTTGATCTGTTAGACTGAGCTTACAGGAGAAGATAACTTAAAAAATTAGTAATTAATATTGCCAGAAGTTGAAGACTTATTTCTCAATGTTACACTTCTTAACCCTCACTGAAGTTACCATATATTGTCTCAGTCAAAAACTCATTTCTCTCTATTCCCTGCACTCTGTCACTAGTTGCTGTGCCCGAAAGAGGATGAAAACATACTTGACTTTCCTTTGTGTGGTAACTTCTCCCTTTTTCTGTGTTTCTTAGTAATTACTTTATTTGCAATTCAAACATGTTGCCTACACACTGAGGCACTATACACTGTCACCTTTAGTTTGCCATGTAATTTTGCTTTTTAGAGTCCGCTTCTCTCAGCAAGCATTCTGAGTCAAAAGTTGTACTGACTGGTCTACAAATTTTAACTGAGACATGGCGCTTTCATTTTTCTTTAGTCAACTTGAATCATCTAAACGTACAAAAGGAAAATTTAGCTTTATCTCTTCCTTGACTACCTATAAGTGAAGGGAGTTGTTCTTGTCACATCAGGGTGACCAAAGGCATCAGTTGCTTCTGTGAGCTTTTCAGCACCAAGCTTCAACGTGGACATTGTTGGTTCTGTTCCCTGATGAGGTGGCATCACAGTGTAATACTGAATTGTGGAAAAACCATTCCGTTTAGTGGTCCTGAAAAACGTAGTCTGTATCATCAAACATTTAATCTCTAGTTTATTTGAGGATATTTAGGGTGTGTTTTAGGGTCATAATATGCTCATCCCTTTCTCTTGCCCCTTAATGCATACTTCATTCTTTAAAGCAGTTATTTCGCGGTTATACATTATTTTTGCATCACAGAGAGGTACCGTGTTATGTTGTCAGATAGCTGTAATGTTTTTGAAGAGATTCTTTGATAACTTCTGTTGCACAAATTAAGTTATTCCTGAATTAAGACCATAACTGTCAGTTTCAAAAAAATTATTGACATCTGTATATTGCTAAGTCTGTCAGGGGAAAATCTTTCCCAGGAGATTCAGTAGTTAATCTTGTCTCTTTTTGAGCATGCACTATGAAACAAGTGGCTGTCTCGAGGCAGTGGTACAGTAGCAGCAGGGAAGGAAACTAGATTTTCTTCACCCTCAAGTGCCACCACATGTTGGAGGGGAGACTGAAGTTGCTAAGTCCTAATACCTCGATGTTCCCTCCTACTCATATTTATAAGTCCTTTAGTATCATAGAATGGTTAGAGTTGGAAGGGACCTTAAAATCATCCAGTTCCAACCCCCTGCCATGGGCACACCTCCCACTAGACCAGGTTTCTCAGAGTCCCATCCAGCTATGATGGAGTACACACCACCTCTTACCTTTTTCATCACTTAATTGTTTGTGTCTGTTCATTCTTTGCCCATTCCTCTCATTATTCCAATAAATGTGAATGTGTATAGCTTTTTTTTGGTCCTGAATTTTGTAATCAATTACCTTATAATACTTAAATTTTAACAAAACATAAAATACCTCAGACATAAGGAAATTTTAATGAAATCCTAGGGTTTTTGATAGGCTTCTCTTAAAATTCATCTTTTGTGGAGCTGAAAGAGATCTGTCAAGGCTTTCCAGATAGACTAATACATTTTTTTTTTTTTTATTTCAAATTTGATGTGTGTATCCTGGAAGTAATCTTTAAACTATTTGGGCAGAACACATGTATAATGTTCGCTGCATGCGAGCTCACAAGTGATGTCAAGCTGCATAGCTAACCAACCTGATCGCTCTTAGGTAGAGATAAGCTCGTATAAGCTGTTTTCACTCCTCAGAATAACAGAAAAGTGTCTTGTTTCTCCTTCCCATTTGCAACTTTGAGGAGCGGGCAGAAGGCCAAGAGGTGCAGGAGCGGGTGGGAGGAGGCAGCAGGAACTTCCCTTTCTGGCACCACTTGAGCTGTTATATAGGCTCCATAAAAAGCAATGAGCCATACTCTTAAAATCCTCATGGATTTTCAAGAATTTAGCACCTTCTGAAGTCTGAACTTAAATTGTTGCTAAAATTTGAAGCCAGACAACTATATTTAAAATAAAGAAGTCGCTACTTTCTTGGGTTTTTTTCCATGCGTACATGCAAGAGATTGGAAGAAGCAAATGGTGAATAAAATAAAGCCTTGTTGTGAGACAGTGGGGTAGAAGGAATAGCAGCTTTGTTTTAGAAGTTGAAAATCCTTTACTTTCTCTGGTTAGAGCATCTGATCCAGGCAAAGTTAATCCAGTCATTCAGGGACTGTCAGCCCTGAAAGCTGTGTTGAACTCCTGTGTTCAACTTTGTTCTGATAATTTCAAGGAAAAACATTTTAGTCCAGATTTATCATAATCAAGAATAAAGTGAAAAGAAATAACTTAGTATAGTCTTATCTAGTGGCTTCTCTAGAAGGAACACAAGCTTAATTTCATTTAACAGTACTGGATTGGGTAGGATACACTCACTGGGTGGTGGCTAAAGGGTACAAGACTGATTCCCTAGCAGAACAGACCTCAATAAGGAGGAAGTATTCTTGGGCTTCAGAAACACTTTGAGAAGCTTAAAAGTGGTATAAATGTGTTTCAGCCTAAGAGAAGCCTCTGCTTGCATTGTGCAAGACTTCCTGTGCAAAATTAATTGGGGTATGTCCTCATGTATTGGTTACTGATTACTATGTGCTGTGGTGGGAGGGAGTATGGAAAAATAGGCCTCAGATGCAAAATGCTGTGTGTTGAAGTGAATGAGAAGGGTCAAGTTAGTCCTAAATTAATGGTACCAACAAATCCTTATAAAAAACTTCAAAATTAACTTGCTTTATTATCACAAAAATAAATTCTCTTCAGGTTCCTACTACTAACAAAGCAACTGACTAGTTCCAGCTGGAAAATGCAAAGACTAAACATCAATAAGAGCAGCACTGCCCGTTGACAGTTATATGAAAATAAGACCTGGGGAAAAAAATTAAAACTCAGCCAGAGATTGTTTTTAGCCTCAATCCTCTATGGTTATATCCTCGGGCATCTTTCTACAAGCATGTGGTCTAGATATTTTGACTTAGTATTTATAGAAAACCAGTGATCCTAGAAACCAGGACTTTCTTATACAGTGAGAATTCTTATAAAATAGCAAGAGTTAGAAACTTTAAGCCAATGTTGCTGTGCTTCAAAATTCGGTAGCGGATTTTCGTATGTTGTTGGAACTAGTAAGGAGTTTATGTAACAGGTCTACCTGTTGTGTGTTCATTCTTTAGACCTCTGTAATAGTGGAAACAATTATTTTGGAGGAAAAAAAAAAAGGTAGTCTTACTGTTTGAAGACAGTAATTCTTTTAACCTCTTACAACTTTAGATACCTAGCAAGAGATGATAGTATAAAACATGGTAGGGGTGAGTGCTCCTGGTAAAACAGCAGGAGAGCAATGATGGTCAGTTTGTCATAGATTTGCCTAGGATTGTTTTGGCAGAAGGTTTGCATTCATCTGGTTGCCAGTGCTGCCTGTGTCTCTCTAGCAACAGTCGCCATCAGCTTGGAAGTGTAGCAGTAGAAACCAAGCTCTTAATACTAATGAAATATAAATGGTCATGTAACTTCGTTTTGAAGTCGGAGAATGAAGAATGTGGGAAGAGCATAAATATGTCTTATTTCCAATAATAAATTTATATTCCCATTTGACGTGTGTTCACCATTATTGCATATAAATACAGTGAGAATGGAAATTACAGCAAAATAGTGATTCCTATGAGAAGAGACACCATGGCTTTGATGTAGAACAAGCCATGGTTTGATTGGAGCAGGGTAGAAAGCACTGTTATAGAATCAGATATATTTAAGGCTTTATCTAGTTTCCAGTTAAATCAATAAGACTAACTGATCCTAATGGAGTTTTGAGTCTCTCTCTGCCCATTTGCTGATGGGCACGGGAGCACAAGGGACTTTTCTTCCAATCTCAATGTAACAACGATTTCCGGCACTACCTTCTCATCCCAGATCTGTCTCTGCTGCCAAATGGGCAATTAGCAGTTTTGTCCAGACCCAGAGTTTGGACTGCAAAAGCAAGGCTTGGCTTAGATGTGTGTTTAATTTAAAGCAGAGAAGTGAAGGCGGGTTCCTGCTGTGCATCCCTTGGCTGCTACCTGCCTTTGTGAGGTGGGCCCTTTAAATACAGTGCTTGCCAGGTCTTCCCAAATGAGGATTTCTTGTATTACTTCAAGAGGTGAAGCATGTAGTTGAGGAATAAGAAAAAAAGAATGGATTTTGCCTAGTGTTTTAAAAACAATATTTTTTTTGAGAATACAGATGCCCCTTCAGAAAGGGATGCCATTGAAGGCATCACCTAATGCCTTCACCCCAGTCGGTTACTCAAACAAGCATTCCTCACTTGTATGATGGGGTTAAAACCCCATTTTAAAATGGGGGTTTTTAGCAATTGATTACCTTAATGGGCAGCATAGGCACAGTCTGTCTAAAGTTGGAAGTGCCAGTAGCTACAGTAGTTGAAATTTGAAAGTGTTGTGTACTTGTTTCTTCATATTTTAAAGTTCGGAATACTAAACTGGAGTACAAGCTCATTTACCTTGATCAGAATTTTAGACTGTTAAATTTACGTTTGCCTGGCAGAGACCTATTTCGTAGGTGCCAAGAGGACTTCTATTTTGTTTTAAATTTAAGCTTATTCAGCTCAGTAATATAAAGTTATGGGAGTTTTTCCTTTTTGCTCCATGTATGACTAAATCTGAGGTAGGAGAGAGTGAAACATACTGCTTCAAAGATCTTAAATGAGGTGATCAAAAATAAACAGATTGCATAGTAAAGCACAGATAACTTAGAAAAAACAGTATTGCTAAAGTCATTGAAGTATAGTCAGTACTGTTTAGGCAGTTATTTTTGGCTGGTATCATCTTTTAAACTATTTTTCAGTATGTTATAAAAAAAAATCTAAATTCAAGCTCTGCTTCTTTTGTAAATCATTGTCAGCTGTCATTTTCTAATATTCTAAAAAGCAATGGAAGTCTAATTTTCCTGTCCTCCACAGATTTATGTGTGTGCTTGCATGCATCCTATTACACAAGAAAAAAACATATTTAATTTAGTGGAGAGTATATTTAGTTGCTGGTAAATGAATATAATAAAGATCAAGCATTAAGATGAATATGTGCTATATCAATCAAGAGATTTTTTGACATGGGTGATGTATCCCTTCATGTTACACCTGTGATGTGATCTTTTTTTTTTTAATTTTTTTTTGTTCAATGGAAGTCTTCTGTCTGAAACAGGCTTTTCCCCTTGATCTGTTACTGTTTTGCTACCAGTTACCCAGCTTCAGAACTTCAGATAGTTGTTGTGACATCCCAAATACCTTTTTCGGATCGAAACAGTGTATATGTACTTGAGGGATTTAGAGGCAGAAGCAAGAGGAGAAAAAACAAGGTGTTTTTTGTCTCCTTCCTGTAGCAAAACTGGACCACAGAAAAGCCTGAAGATATCTTAGAGCCTTAATCTTTTAAGCTCATCATGAAGTCAGTGGTCCTTTGAAAAAGCTGTGGAATTGCAGAGTTTTGTAACAGAAACATTAAGATAGATACAACTGCAGTATTAATAGAAATGTGCGTGGTATGGGTCATAGAAAACTGCAGGTTAAAGGGTTAAAAAAAAATGGCCTCTGTGATAACCAAGGACACCATCCCTAGCTGTAAAATCTGAGGAATGTGTTGTTTGTGTCAAGACCAAAAGGCTAAATCGACTGGCTGCCAGAAGACACTGTGTCCTAGCACCAGAAGAACAGTCATGAAGCTGCAGCACATCCCATGTGCTCTCCCTATTTCTCTTAGCTAGGGAGGAAAACCAGAAAAATGGGCAAGCAGCCTGACCTAACACAGAAACAGAAGTTAAAGTCATTTTGAGACAAAGGACCACACATTATCAGTTAGTGACTCCTAAAAATCAGCCTAAAATTTCATTTTTGTCACCACTTGGGAACACCCAAAATTTCAGGCGGAGAAGGCGAGGAGGTTTCCCTCTGTGGCAAAGCCATGTGGGGGACACATCTCAGTATTTGGGATTATGTGGGAGTGAGCAATTGAAATCTGAGTGTGTGAAGGTGTAAAATCAACTTGCCTTTTTTTTATTTTCCCCTTTTTTTCTTTTAATCTCATCATTCCTGTAAAGTCTTGTACTGGGCTGTATGGTGCTAAATTCTGTGCTGAAGCTTTCTGGAAGATGGTGAATGTATAATTTGTTTCTGCTTTATTGTTGTTGACAACTAAGTTGTCAGGGAAATTTATTTAAGGTGGTGAAAAATGGGTTAAGAGCCCCCACCTCTGTGAAGGGACAAAAGTAGATTTACTGGGGAAATCTAACTTTCTGCAAGTAGGGAGGTTGGTATGCAGGAGGATATCTAAGAACTCTGTTACCTTTATTACACAAAAAGAGGAAACTGTCTTGTGGTTTTGGTTCATTGTCATGCTGATAGTGCTTACTGCAGGGAAGTATGTGACCTGTGGGAAAGGCAAGATTTCCTCTGGGACTTGTTAAGATACTCCTAGCGATAAGACATTCTAAGTATTCATCACCCTCATCTTTCATGTTGCATCTTCTCTGCCATCCTCATCTAGTAGTGGGCTGTTCTAATGCTCCGGGTGAATCTTGTTGAACTTTCAAAATTTGTCATAGCAGCACGTACGATGGAGAGCTGAGGATAAGACTGAGGTTAAGAGCATCTAAGTTGTTGTCCGAGTATGTTAGTTCTGAAAGATCTCTGGAGAACAATTTGCAGTAAAGCATTTGAGGGCTCTTGCGTCTTCTCTAAGTGGTGTACGGCTGCCCTTGTGGTTGCAGCATTGCCTGAGCCAACTGAAAGCACTGATGAGCACCAAGTGACATAATAAAATCATGCCAGATGTCCTGGCATGTGAAGCTACTACATTAGACTATAAAATAATTAAAATGGGTATAGAAACGTCCAAAACCTTCAACCTCCAAATAAAAGTTCTGCTCTAATTTGCAGGGGACAAGAGGAGGGGTGGGTCTTGGTGGACCAGTGAGCAAACACTAACTGTGGACCTGCATTCCAACACACTAATATAAGGACAGAGAGAAAGGAAAGCTCTATGTCTTCCTAGGAAATTACCTTTTCTTTCTTGCTAAAAGCAAAGATTTCAGTCAAATCTGCTAAATCACTGAACAATACATGATACTTCTATGGCACCAAAAATGCTTATATTACTGTAGCAGGATTATAAGTATGTAAAGATATTTTATGAACTCTTAAAAACAATTTGCAGCAAATCATTTGAGGGTTTTTGTGTCCTCTCCAAGTGTTATGCTTTTGCAGTTAATCAAAAATATTGATGACCATAGCTAATTCTTATTTGTTTGTATCATCAAGACTGAGAAATAAGAAGAAAAAAAAAATCAAAATTCTCTAACAAAACCTTTGGACATTGTTCTGTACAGCCCTCGGGAAGTTGATCAAAAAAGTTTCCTTTCTGTTTCCTCATATTAATAAAGCATTTTATTAAAAAATCTCTGAAAGAGTTTATGAAACTACCTACAGCAGGCTCAAGACTTGCCTCTGTTGAAAAATGGTCACACAGCAGGTACTCTGTACAGAGTTTTGGTCTGTAGGTAAAGCTGGACTTCTGCTAAGCACCACAGGTCAGTGTGCTGCTGCACAAGCTCAGGTTTAGCCACTTGATCTGGAGGGAAAGAATTGGTCCAGACTGGTTAGCAGGTGACGTATTTTGAATGAAGCTGTGTATTTTAATCCACGTACATTACATAAAAATCAGAAGGTTTAAGTTGTTTTTTGACCAGGTGTTTCTAAATAGAATTTTTGCATTGTAACACCAGCATCACATTCTGTTTTATTTTCTCAGCTGAGTTTTACTGCAAAATTCTTGTCTGTGCAGGGTAGTTCTTGTGACAGCATCTGACTCAAAGTTTGGATTGTGGGGTTTTTTCCTGTAAGTAGAAAAGGGTCAGACTGTACCGTGGTTCTGTGTAGGATTATAATTACTTTACACTGGAATTTGCCATCTTGGACTGGAGGATTACAGTTGTGTATGGTTGCCCTTAAAGCATTTTAATCTAATTTTGTTACTGACTGTTCTAGTGCATGTTTTTGAGCTGTTAGAAGGAAGTTGATCTTCATGTTCTTCTTACAGTGTACAATTTGGATTAAAATGATAATGCAAGAGTTTTAAGCAGATCGTAAACAACATCCATAACAAGTTCATTATGCCTACTTTTTAAATGCTTTTTGCAAGTGATGAATGTTTAGAAGAACATCCTGTGACAGGAGAATTGGAAGAAATCTAGTTTACAAAACAACAATTAACTAATTGAAGGTGTAAATTAGTCTAGATCCTGCAGTTGCTTCTGTAGTGATGGAAAGAGAGCAGAAGCTGGACAAGCCTGACTCTGTTTATGCAGCCTCAGAGTGCTGTGTGTGACAGTTAATGACACCATGTTCCTCCCGAGATGGGAATGACTAGTACAGATCCAACTACAATGAAAAAACATCCTTGTGTAAGGAAGCAATTGAAGCTTTTCATGAAAGAGTTCAAACTGACAATGATTTCCATTGAAATCGCCTTTTAAATCCTAAATATTGAGGCCACAAAGGAAACAATAGTGAGCCAGCTGTACCATAACCTTTACTCAATAAGTTAATTGTTTTTTAGAATGTAGGTTTTTGTTCACAAGTTTCTGTAGAAAGTTAAAAACATAGGGAATATGAAATTCGGAGTTAAATAGCTTGTAGGGATTTGAAATCTAATGGGAGTGGAATGGAACGTCAGTTACTACTTCCCTAGAGAATGGAAGCTGTGCTTCAGGAGGATCCGTTTCTGCAGTAAATAGCACGGGTTCCTGTAGCAGGGATTGATGCTGCTGCTGTGACAGCATGTGTGGGAATGCAGCCCAACATTTCAGCTTTGTGCAACAGGCAGTCACACCACATCGCTTCCCCCCCTCTCCCTGTCTGCCCCTTCAGACACCTCCAGAAAGTAAGGGGGGGGGGGGGGGGGGAAACAACAACAAAAAAACCCCGGGCTGTTGCCAGATGAGAAACTTGCTGCCCAGACTGTCTTTAATCCAACAGTCTTTGCACACATGACGTACCCCAGTGAGGTCAATTTGCAGTCCTTGCACACGCCAGTAATGGGTTGAATTTACGCTAAATATCTATTAGAATCAAAAAAGTACTTTAATAATTGTTCTGATACCTTGTTGTGGCTGCTTCTGAATTACATGTATGAAAAGGTTTTCTCATTCTTTTGTAAGCATCTCAGAATCTCAGAGACAGAAATTGCTTAGCAACCAACACCTGAGAAAAACTTACTGCGTAGCACTGTCTTTGTGCTTGAAATAGCTTGCATTTCCAATTTTTGCTATTTCCTTAGGGATTAAAAATGCTAATTAAACAAATGGTATATCACAGTAATGACATTATTTGTGCTGCTTTCTCCTTCCTTATGAGGCTTTACCAGTGAAGGGTTTAAAAGTTTTTCTTTCTGTGTGAAGTCGGAAACTACTCTGTCTGTTAATCTGTTTGCCTGAAGTTTGCTGCTATATTAATATAATAGCTGGTACCAGAAAAAGCACAACTGCTGGGTCTTGTTCCTTCTGTAAATACCTTTCCTTTCTTCCTTCCTTTTTCTCCTTACTCACTGCATGTCTCCTGCTAGATAATAAAATACGGGATGCAGTGAGGGAGAGAGAAGTTTGTTGACTGTGCTTCCTCTCGTTTTTCTCCTTCCCTGCATTATTTATACACTTGTGTGGCCTCAATCTCTCTGTTTAATTTTTATAACGTTTTTGTTAGTTTTGCCTTCCATATGTATATAATAGATGTTATTTTATATTGTCTTTAGATATTGGAAAGTTAATTTTTAACCTTAGAGTTCTGTGAAGAGCCCAAATGAATTGGATTTTGTCAGCAATGCAGGATCTGTGCTGAATGAGACAAGGCAGTTTAGAGCTTCAGGATGAAAACTGCCACCTCCCAAAGATCCATTTAGTCCACGTTCTCCCAGAAAATAATGTGTGTTGAGAAAGACGATGCAAATGAAAAAGGGCACTGTTCCCATTACTGGCGGTAGATGTTTTAGGTGTGAATTTGCTTTCCTGAGAAGGACCTCATTCAGTAGTGGTAGTTTTCGTTGGAGCAGGAGGTGTTCCATTGCTTGAGAGTTTTACTCCTTCTTGTTTTTTTTTTCCACCTGATTAGTCCTCCATAAATTCTTCCCTTTATATTCTGTGAAACATTTGAGATAACATGTGGTTACAATTCAAGGTAGACCTTGGGAGTTACAAGCCTCTTGGTTTTTTGTCACCTATTGCTACTCTTCCATACGCTTGTTGTCACAGTCTGTACAAGTTGGTTTCTCTATACAATACAAATAGCCAGTAAAGAGATTTCTTCAGTCATCTGGTTGCAGAGCATAAGGGCAGCCTCCATGGACAGAAAGCAGAACGCTGGAGCATATGAATACTGCTGTTAGCTGCTAGTGAACTGTAAAGTTTTAAAAACAGGCAAGGATCCTTAAAATGGTAATGTTCTGCATGTTTTTCCATAGAAGTGTTTGGAAAATGTGACAGTTTGATCGAGCACCACAGCACACAAAATGCACCTGTTTTTATGGGCTGAAGTATGTAACAAAAATAGCAAATTCAGTAGTGCCAATGAAAAAAAATCCTACACAGGCACAGTCATCTTCCTAAGAGGTACCAAGTCATTCCTGTTGTGTTATCTTTCTCTCTTAAATTGTGTGCATCCTAGTCAGAGAAGCATCTACAGCTGATCTGACAATAAGTGATTTTCAATTAAATGGTCCTTTGATTTCTACCGTGCTGTCAGCTATTGATAGTTGGCATGAAGCAGAACAGGGATTCCTGTGGTATTGTGTGATCTCTTCTACAGCTCAGGATTGTACCAAGGGAAATGACAATGCCCCGAATCATTCCGGCATCATTTGGTAGCAGATAGTCTGTTTCTATTAGCCTATGTTCATCTCTGATGCTTTAAAAACAAACAAAAAGTCACTGCATCTTTCCAAGGTAGTTTCTGCATATTGTCATTGTCCTTTCACTTTCTTGCAGTAGTAGGACTTGTGCAGGAGAGTGGAAAGGCAGGTGGTACTGGCTGTTCCAGAAACATTCCAGCAGCGCTAGTGCTTGATGGTGTGGGAGCTCACCTCCCAAAACTGCCCTCATCCAGCCGCCTCACACAAGCTGCTGCATTTTCTTTGTCATCAATGCCACAGGAGGAATAGCAATCTCATCTGTAGTAATCTTAGAGAGTGGGAACATGGTGCTTTCTCCTCTACAGGAAAAAAAAAACCAACCAAAATCGATCAAGCTCTAAAGAGCCCATAATTTCCTCTAATGGTGAGAGCGGCAGCTGACTGCTGCCCTGTTGTATCGTGCTCGCTGGTAACTCACCCCTGGTTTGTGGGACTGGGGCAAGCTCTGAAAAGCCTGGGACACCCAGTCACAGTGGTGATGTGGTTTTAGGAAGGGATAAAGGAATTTCCTCCACGTGGAAGAAATTTTTCCTGTAATGAACAGCCAACCTCCTACTTTTGATGTATCTCGTTTTCCTTATCAATCAAATTATATGAAAGAGTTGCAGAAGCTATGTTAATTTTATTTAACAGGTATTTGAGTAAGGCAGGACAAAAACCAGGTTTGCAATATTTTGTTATATTGCCTTCTCTGAATTTCATAAACTGTTCTTCAACAGGAATGTATTAACAGCTGTAAAATACAGGTATTTTGGATCTTCTGTTACATGTTTACCAGGCACTGGTTTGAAAGGAGTGAAATGTAGGCAACCTCTACAGTCCTTCAGTACAGCTGCTGTAGTCCCCAGCTGCCGGCAAGGGCACAGGAAGAATATTTTCTGGTGTGATTTTGCTATTCATATTTTAGATTTATCTTTGTTACTTCAAAATCTTTGGGATAATTAGTAACACTTGGCATTTGTTTCTCTTTAAGAAAAGGTCTTTAAACCTTTAATTCAGTCATTGCAGATGTTTTGCTGCAGCACCCTATAGTTCTCGAAACCCACAGTGGGAACATGTCAAAGTCAGGAGTTGGCAGAGTGTGTGCCACAAATGAAATGCAAATGAAATGTTGGTCTTAAATTTATGCTAGTTTTTCACTGATCTCCAAAAAATTGTATATCATTTGTTTACAAGACAAACTCCTCTCCAAAAGACAGAAAATGATAGAATTGAGAATACAGTGACTTATTAGAAAAGTCCACTGTAAGTTGCTTGTATCTGTATGCAGTGATAAATATTTATTGTGAGAACTGTTGCATAGTTTTAAGGTCTTGAATTGTGGGGCTTTTTTGTTGTATTTTTAATGTGCTAAAATAATGAAATATCTATAGTTGAAGACAGACTCTTAGTAACGCTCTGTTATTGTCCTAATTCTTTTTGCTTTGAGATTACCCCAGCAGTGGAAGGTAACATCCACCCCAAAGACTCCTCTTTGCTTGGTTACGGACTCCGGTGCGTCTGTGTTTGAGCTGACAGTGTGTTAGTAACTTGGCTTGATGTGTTGCTACTGCTAATAGTGTAACCACAAGAGCAACATGTACCTCTGTGCTTACTACAAGCGTCAGCTTTATAGCTCCTGGGGTGGGTTTTGTAGCCTGGGTGGGGCTCTAGGTGGGCAGCATTTTACTGCTGTGCGTGCGTGGGCTAATTAAATGTATGCCTATGTGAGCTCTAGACCTAAGTAAAATTTCAGGTTTGATAAGGTCGAAATTGCTTCTGTGTTCTCAGCTCCACAGCTTGCTCCCCAAGTACTGCTGGAGTAAACCTGAAAAACTTGCCTTGTGTTTTCGTATCTCGTTGAAGACCTGGTTTGTATTGATTTATAGGATAAGCCCCCCAAGTGGGTCAGATAACGCATTTTATATTTTCAAGTTGTGGGAGGTGGGGTGGTGTACTTTTAAACACATTTTTAAGCTTTCAGGAAGATTAGTGCTATAATTAAATAGAGGTTTTTTCATGAGTCTCTCTGAGCCATTTCACCCTGTTAACTCACTGAGGGGAGAAGGATGAACCATAGTAGTTGTCCCTGTGGCTCAGGAAGAACAAAACACTAGCACTGGAGGCAATGGGGAGAGGACGGGGAGAGACACAGCAGGGATACAGCAGACCTGCTTGGGCTGTCTACAGCTCTGCACCTTAGTCAACGCAGGACTTGGTGTTGGGTACAACAAACAACTTGTATGGAAAGCAGTCTTCAGGAAAATTGAAAGGCCGTTTTGAGGGCTTTTTGCCATTTCTTCTTACTGGGGCTTTAGGATTTTTGTTGTTCAGCTTATAGAAAAGCAGTTAGATTTCATTCAGAAAGCAGCTGACTTGGCTCGTCTTTGCAATAACAAGATTTGGGTCAGAAAAGATTGGAACAAGAATAATGCTCTTTTCTGTTGAATTTGCAGTGCTATACTTACAGTGCAGAACTGCCGTTTTACCTGTGTTACTTGTCAGTGTCCTTTTGTTTCCTTTCCAAATTGCTGTATATGAGGGGCCAGGTAAGCTTCTTCTGTTGGTTTATTTATTTAGAAACATGCACAAATACAAAGATAGTTGGGCAGATGATGTGCCTGGAACAACTTGTAACTCCAAAAATAGATGTTTTAGGATGAGCATCACGCTGATAGCTTAGGTTTTGCCTGCATTTTTTTGGCTTCCTTCCTGTCACTGAGTTTCTCTCTCCTTCATTTAGTTTCTTCCTACAGTTCTTGGCTTTTCTTCCTGTTAACCTGTCAATATCAGTGGGAATTTCCGTTAAGTTACTGTAGTTTGAATACTGCAGCCTCAGCCTTCCCTTGCATATAGGGAAGACAAACACCAAGAGACTGATTCACCTTTTTTATTTCAGTTTTATTTTACTGCTTTAGACATCAGTGTAGGTATTTTTGATCCACAGCCTTTGCGATGAAAGGACAGTCAGGCCTGTGATCCTCAGCAGCTTATAACATGATGATTGTGCATCCTCCCTGGTATCAGGAGACACCAGTCTGCTGTGTTTTGGTTGGGGCACTCATGGGTACATTTGCGTCAAACTTGGAATCATTAATGGAGTCTTTAGCACTGCTGCACGCCCCAGCACCCAGCTTCAGGCTCCAGTCAAAAGCACACTTACTCAAAATGCCTCATCTTTAAAATAGCTGTTCTATCTTGTAGGTTTCATACGGTATTAATTTGTCTTGAAACTGAGTATTGACATCAGCATTAATTCTATTGTGCACAAAACCAGTGACTTTTTCCCTACTAGATAAAACCATTGTTTTGTTCTTTACTTTCCGTTTTAAAGGTTCTGGCTTGTTTTATCTTGAATCCAATGTTTCAGCATGGCATTTCAGAGAGAGGAGAAGGCTGCCCACAAAAAACCTGCTGTGGCACCAGTGTAATCTGTTCTTGCTTTGGTTACTGGTGGCTCAGCAGAAAACCAAGACATGAATTTAAAAAAGACACCATCAAGATGAGTCTACGTTCTTGAACGCCGAAAAGTGTTGGCAAGAAATCTTTCTTCTGACTGTGGTCTTTTGCAGGCTTTTCATAATTGCTCGCTCATCTTGATTATACCCACAATCACGTATTTATATGTCACTGCCAGTCCAATGCTTCCTGCAGAGTACAGTATGGGACAGAGTGAGAGAAGAAAATCGAAGTGTTTGGACTTAAATCCTGAGTTGCCCAAAGGCAGATATCCTTACTGGAGCTGTAAGACTGGGACATGAATGACCGTGCATTGTGAGCAGAACTTCCTTCTGGGATTGCTCTGACGTTTGCAAAGAGCAAACCCAGCCTGTAATCAGTTAATTATTTACATTGCACATAGAAGCTATCTTTAGGACTTTATCATGGTTGCATGCTTCCTTTTCTGTTAATATAGATTTCTGCTTCTGGAGGCTGAGCGTGTTTTGATTTTTCCAGAAAAAGAAAAGGGTGGTTATTTTTAGCACAAGCCTGCTTTCCAGGTTGCTGTTCTTCATCCTTTTGCTAAATGTCTCCTCACAAATGTGGCAGCCGGTTTTTGCCTCTGTGTTCTTAGCACATACATGTGTTGCTTTTTGTAAGAGTTGATCTAAGTCCTGTCAAATCCTTCCTAAAGGGGTGGTGTTAAGCTCCTTCAGTTCATTAGTCATTTATCTGCTACAAATAAATATCTTCATCCAGACAGTGACAGATAAGAAAAGCATGGCTTCTCCTCGAATGGCAGCATTCTTCATATTGTGTAACACAGGTTCCCTAACTAATGAGCAGAAAATCTCACTAAATCAAACTTGATGTCATTATAGGTTAAATAGTGCAGCCAGGAATTTTTATTTAAAATATTTTTGAGCCATTCTAAAATTTCAGTGAACATAGGCATGGATTAGTACATGAAATAGAAAAGATTTTGCAAGGAAATGAAGTATGGTAATAATTATATACTAATTAAAGTATAAGACTTGTTCCACATGAGGATGAAATTCTTCTGGGATGGTTAAGACTTCAGAAATTAATAAATACTTTTTGGTGGTACAAGTGTGTTTGCTAGTTGCTCTCTCCTGTCTAGCATTGTTTTCTCTAATGACTTTTTTTCCTTTTCCCTACCTGTCCTTTTCTTAAAAACTGGATAACAGTCTGTGGCTGGTTGGAAAATACAGTTTTATAACATCAGAAAATTGTTCAGGAAACATAATCCACTGATTTAAAAAGAACGAATCTCAAGCTAGCTGCAGTGTAAAGGACTGATAATTCAGATGCAGGTTTAGGGCCAGGAAAATATCTTCTGTCAATAACACTGCATATTTCATGTCAAATGTGCTGACAGATACAGGCTTATGTATGAAAGTAGAATCAAATTAAGCTTAAGAAACCAAAACTGAGGCTTTTTATTTTTCTCCTTCTTTTTTCCTTCCTCCTTTTCCCCCTTCTCAGCTTGCAGTGAACACTACTACTAATTCAAAGCATTTGCACAGGTTTAGCTCTCACAAAAAGAGCAGCCACTCACAGGCCTTATGCTTCTTGTGTGTCTTTCTAGAGTTGATGGTTTGGGTTTTTTCTCCTAGCGCCTTTGCGCGTGCTCTTTGCTATTTGCTCATGTGACTTTGTATTTATATTCTCTGCGAAGTAGAATGTATTTTGCATAAAAGTCAACAATCTTTATCCGCAGTCTCCAAAAATTGTTCATGCTACATAATAGTTCTCAGTAAGTAGGTGCTTTGCAAATATTTGATTAGCAGAGTAGCGAAGGAATGATAAGTGAAATCCAGCCTCCCTCTGCAGTAGCAAACGTTGAGAGCTGAACTAGTTGCCCTGGGCTCCACTTGGAATTAACACAGAGAAAGAGGTGCTTTAAGGGCATTATCTTATGGCCTGTTTTAAACACTTGATGGTGACAACGTCAGTCAGGACTGAGTTTGTTGTTGACTAGATCTCCATCACAGTACGTGCAGCTGAGCCTTATGCCTCAGCTCATAGTATTCCCATAGTCCGTTGAATTCTACTCTGTGTGACTATTGCTGTTCTGATGCTTTATTAATAGTTGCAAAAACTACTTACAACTTAAGGATTGTTTAAATCATAAAGCAGGCTAAAGTTAAATCCTTCCATCTATATAATATCTGTCTGGGGAAGACCAAAGTTTGCTAAAGGATGATGGAAGAAAGAAAGTGAAGTGAGTGAGAAATTACTTGTCTGCCTGTAAATTGAGAGTTACTGAAGGTTGATTTTAGTTGGAGTGAAGTAAGGAGAGAGGAGGTTAAGAGGCTGGTGACAACCAGGTATGAACAATTTGGGGGCTTCTTGGTCATGATGTAACTGTGAGCTGGTAAGGGACTCTGGCAGTTGGGATCATTGATTTTCTTTACACTTGTGAATAGGAGCTGTTTGATAGCAACTGAAACAGCAAGTGCCCTAAAAGGTGAGTAGCTGCAAGTGAAGTGTCTCCTGGTTGGTTTGGGGGTGGGCAGTGTCTTTTTTAGTAAAAACACACATGTAAACTGCTTTGGAAGTGCCCCCATCTCAGCTAGTGAACACCAGATTTGGTGTTTGCTGCTTGCCAGGAGACCTAATGTAAACTGGCTACACAAACTTACTGTTAAAAAGGATTTTGTTGCCAAATTCAGCCTGCTATTCAGATACATTAGTATTGTAAGGAAAGAAGGCAATCTGCAACTGGTAGTAAGGTAAAAAGGAAGTTACAAGAATTTCTTTGTTGAAACAATTTACTTAATGTTTCAGATATTATTTTCCTCTTTATTGCACCAAATGCTTTCAATATACTTTTACAGTGTTAACAATGCAGTAGATGTTTTAAGGATAAATTACACTTGTAATTTTCCCTAGCTTCTATAAAACAACAGAGTAATTTGTGAACTGAGAAACATTTTTTTACTTTAAGCACTCTCCTTTCAAAGAAAATTAAAATGACCAATTGTATAAAGATGGGATGGATGCTGTTAAAAAGCCACAGAAGCATTTCAATAATTTTGCTGCAAATGCATTTCTTCTCTCTCTCCAAGTGGAACATTAAGTCCTTCTTATGGTCTGGACTTTTCACTTCCTCCAGAGCAGTCGGAGTTCAAATGTCTGGTGTGCTGAGATGGTCTCAGGAGCTGAAAGAGAGATTATTGTATTGCAGTGATGTTACTTAAGGCTAATTGTTCCTTTTCTCGAAAGCAACAAAAACAACCTTACAGCTGGTAACAGTTTGTTGTTTAGAGGTTCTGAAAGGGAAACTGGACAACAGTGGTTTTAATATAATTATAACACTCCTTCTAGTATTTGCTCTATCAGGAGATTCTTTAAATATCAAAATTCATACTTTCTAAAGTTGTTCCTGTTTTATGTCACTGGCTTTTTAGTTCATTTCTTAGGCTGCAAGACCTGTATATTTTATAGGAAAACAAGATTATTGGCTTGCAGGGTACCACTAGTCACCAGTAAATTCATCACTTAATGCTAGTTTATTTACACAAGTATTTGCCTAATATCTATTGTGGATTTTTATTTTAATTGTAACTGACAGAGTTTTCATATGACAGAGATCTCAACAGCAATTAATGCTACTTCAGTTTGAAAACTTTGACCTAAATAAATCTCCACTGGTTAGATTTGCGTTCATATTCAAACCTCAATCAGAACCATTATCTAGCAAGCTCTTGGGAGTATAGACTTCCCCAAACTATACAAGAGTCCATTTTGTTCTGTTGGGCACTCCTCAAAACTAGACTAGAAATTCTCTAATGTGAGAACCCAAAAATCCATGTTAAGTTGGGTGTTGACGACACAGGTGTACCTGCCATTCTTCTAGTGGGAACTGGTTGCTGACAAGCAGAGCTAATAGACAGGAGCTGCTATGTGTTTTCAATTTGCTTGTGAAACCATACGCCTTCCAAAACAGCTCGCACCCAGTGTCTCCAGCTCATGTGAGGTAAGTAAGCTACAATGGCAAAAGCACAATTTTTTGCTAGCACAAATTAGACCACCATGGTAGTTTACTGGAAACAATTTTCAAGTGCAGAGCTACCTCTAATTTCATTACAACCTGGGCAAAACTAATACTTTACGGATGGTAAACCAAAGGGAAATATTATGAGAATGCAGCATTCTGCATATATAATTTTCATGTGTACTAAAACCTCAAAAGAAGTATCTCAAGTGCCTTTTGGGTGGTACTGGTAGTCCTTAATTTCACCTCACTGTTGAGGCAGGTATCCTAGTAGGTTTCATCTGATCTAGTCAGTTCTCCTTGACATGTTTGATTTCATTAATGAGTCACCGAGAAAGGAGACCTCTGCTTTTACAGTTATCTTAATTATTTGTGTACAGCTCTACATTGGTACCTCTAGAGCTTTTGCCATGGCATTTACACCGCAGATGATGCTCAGAGGCCCTTATTGTGGAGGAGAAGCAGGGCATTTCCTCTCCTAGGCAGTGTACAAAGATGGAAAAAACATTAGTTCTTGCTTCTAGGTCTTTCAGTCTTGGGTCTGGTAGGCACATTCACTACTATGGTTAGAGTTACCAAGTACATCTGTGATCTGTTTATCCATCACTCAGTATTTTAACAGAGATTAATAATTCAAGGTCAGTCACCAAGGGGAGCTGCTGTGAAGCTGGGTCACCCCGCAGTGGAGCTGCACATCTTGGCACACAGGGTTTTTCCTGTGTCCCCTCTGGTCCCTCCCCCTGAGGCAATGGGACACCAGGGTGGCAGGGAAACCTGCAGCTCTGGTGGAAGGCACCGATGAGGCCTGGGCCTTGCTAAAATAATGACAACCACTCCATGCCTATAAAAAGCAGCCCAGGGAGTGCAAGCAGCCAGGACCCAGAGCAACCAGGATGGGCAAACACAATGTAGGGCATCAGGCAGGGCCTCGTGCAGCAGTTGGCATGTGAGAAGGTGTCTCTTCAAAGGAGGAACATTCCACTGATTAACTACCAGGCACCCTCCTGTGACAATCTGCACAGGTCACAGGCACTCATCCTGCCTGACCCTCAAGGCAGAATGGTGAAGCACTCATCGAAGAGCAAAGGCTGCAGCTCTGGCTGGGGGAGGTCTGCACCATCCACCACAGCGGTGCCTGATGCTTCCATCCAGACAGAGCATCTGAAGGGGGAGGCTGCAATGTAGTCTCAGACTGCAGATGCCCTGACCTTTCTCCTGGGGTAGGGATAGGTGGCAGACCTGCCTGCAAAAGGTGTGCCCAGGTGGAAGACCTTGGAGATAGCTGCAGTGCAGTAGACCCACCACCCATGGCCAAACAGCCAGAAATTGCCACATTTGTACACACAGAAGGGAGGGGAGGCAGCGACAAAGACTGGAAGCTTGTGACAGCAAGGACCAGCAGGAGGAAGAGACTTCCCTGAAGCCTGAGATGCCCTTGCACAACCACTTCACCACTCTGCAGAGTGAAGAAGGAAGGCCCACTGCATTGAGAGGTGATGGAGCTGAGTGAGGCAGCCTGATCTGCTCCACATAGAACAACCAGTGTAACTAAGAAAAGGTGACATGATAGTTGTAGATAACTCTCTTGGGAGAGGTACGGAGGCACCCATTCACTGACCTGATGCACTTCCTAGAGGGGTGTGCTGCTTACCAGGGGCTCATATCAGGGGTGTCACCAAGAGACTACCAAGCCTTGGAAGGAAGCCTCTATAGAGGGTGGAAGCAAGGACAAGTAGCCCAGGAGGAATATGGAAAAAATGGCTGAGCAGTCAGGGATTATATTTGGAAAACTGAAGCCCTGAAAGAATTACATCTGGATACGGAAGTCAAGGGCAACAAGAAAAGCTTCCTGTAGGTATGTCAGTGATAAATGGAAGACTAGGGAAAATACAGGCCTTCTCTGAAAGCAAATGGGAGACTTGGTCACCCAGGATGTGGAGAAGGCTGAGGTAATCAATGACTTTTTTGCCTTGATCTTCACTGGCAAGTGCTCCAGCCACGCTGCCCAAGTCAAATAAGGCAAAGGCAGGGACTGGTAGAGGGAGATACCACTCACTGTAGGAAAAGACCAGGTTCGAGACTATCTAAGAGACCTGAAAGTGCACAGGTGCACTGGACCTGATAAGATACATCCATGGGTGCTGAGGAATCTGGCGGATGAAAGTGCTAAGCTACTATCCATCATATTTGAGAAGTCATGGCAGTCTGGTGAAGGGGAGACAACCCCATTTTTAAAGAAAGGGAAAAAAGGAAGACCAAGGGAACTACAGGACAGTCAGTCTCAAGTCTGTGCCTACCAAAATCATGGAACAGATCCTCCTGGAAACTCTGGTAAGACACATGGGAAATAAGGAGGTGATCAGTGACTGGCAACACAGCTTCACTAAGGGCAAATCAAGCTTGACAAATTCGGTGACCTTATACAACAGGGTTACAGTGCTGGTGGATAAGGGAAGAGCAGCAGACATCATCTACCTGGACTTGTGCAAAGCATTTGATACTGTCCCACATGACATCCTTGTCTCTACATTGGTGAGACATGGATTTGATGGATGGACCACTTGGTGGATAAGGAATTGGCTGGATGGCTGCACTCAAAGAGTGGTGGACAGTGGCTCAATGTCCAAGTGGTGAGTAGTGATGAGTGGCACTCCTCAGGGGATTGGTACTGGAAGTGGTACTGTTTAACATCTATGTTGGTGACATGGACATTGGGACAGTTTACCCTCAGTAAATTTGCCAACACTACCAAGCTGTGTGGTGTGGTTGGTACACTGGAGGGAAGGGATGCCATCCATACGGACCTTGACAGACTTGAGAGGTGGGCCCATGCAAACCTCATGAAGTTCAACATGGCCAAGTGCACCTGTGTCAGAGAAATCCCAAGCACAAATGGGTTCAGAGCAGCCCTGAGGAGAAGGATGGGGATGTTGGTGGATGAGAAGCTCAGCATGAGTCAGCAATGTGTGCTTGCATCCCAGAAAGGCAACTGCATCCTGGGCCACATCAAAAGAAGTGTGACCAGCAGGCCAAGGGAGGTGATTCTGCTCCACCCTGGGGAGACCCCACCTGGAGTACTGCATCCAGCTCTGAAGGCCCCAACATAATAAGGATATGGACCTGTTGGAACAGGTCCAGAAGACAGCCATGCATATGATCAGAGGGCTGGAGCACCTCTGCTGTGAGGAAACGCTAAAAGTTCAGGTTGTTCAGCTGCAAAAGAGAAGGCTCCATGGAGACCTTATAGCAGACTTCCAGTACCTGAAGGATGGTCTACAAGAAAACTGGAGAGGGACTTTGTTACAAGGGCATATAGTGATAGGACAAAGGGTAATGAGGGATTACTATTTGATTTGATGATATCTGTGTTAGTATTTGAGGTCACTTGCACCAGCCAGGGCCATATGAGTCATTTTACCCCATTGAGTTTACACATTGTGGTCTAAAGCATTTCATTTTATCATCCTTTTTTTTTTCTTTTTCGACCCTAGAAAAACAACACGTTCCTCCCAATGTGCCAAGTGCAGCACTCCTGAAAATTTGCTTTAGTTGATCGTCTTGCCTTCTGGGCTTTACCACTAGTCAGTAGAAGTGGGAGGGAGACAATACAGAAAGCCTGAAATACAAGAAGACATTACTGGGCTGTTGGCAGCCTTCCTGTGTTTGAAACCCACAAAGAAGCCTTCAGTCTAAGGAAGAAAAACAGAGATGAGCATTGGAAAGATAATCTTTCTAACCAAAGCTCAGCAGACCTTTTAATTTTACTGCTGTTTGAATTCAAATTCTGAAGTTTGTGATATGAAGTTTGCTGGCTGATGAAGAGCTTATTGATCATAGAATCGGAGAACCATTCAGGTTGGAAAAGACCCTTGGGATCCTCAAGTCAAACCATCAACCCCACTCTACAAAGTTCTCCCTACACCATATCCCTCAACACGACATCTAAATGCCTCATAAATGATGATCTGAAGGTCATCCTAACTGCAACTGTAAGCCTAGGCAGAAACAGTGCACTTCAGAATTTATTAAATGCTTCAAATTTTGAAGTTCTACAAACCTAGTTTTAAGTTTTTCTTTTTATACTTACAGTCACTGGAGTAAATTTTTTTTTTCCCTTGTATCTGGGTGACCAAGACAGGATACCCCTGTTTTGCATTTGATAAATAATGCAAAACTTGGCATGAGACAGTAAATTTACCTGGAAAAATTTGAAAACTTGACTTGAATTAGAGAATGACAATGTTTTAAGACTTTAAAAGAAATTTAATTGCTTTTCTTTTCAAGGCTGTCTTTTTTGATCTTGCTGAGGCTTAGTCATGGCAGTTCTTAGCCAAGCGTTCAGGATTATTTAGTTTTCTTCAGTACTTCTTAACAGTTGTGCATATTCTTGCTGTGAATAGATAAAATTCTGTTTACTTGGGAATTACAGAAATCTCATCCAGTGAGAAAGGTAGCATGAAACAAAAAAACATATCAAGCAAGATTCTCTTTAAGTCAACCTGTAGAGCTAAGGCAAAAGACTGTAATAAATTTTAAAGCAGAAGTTTAATGAAGCTTAAATTGATTTTTGTTTGTATATAACCAGTTTTAATTCTGTTGTACATCTGTATTTAATGGAGTGAGTGCTGTCTTTAAGTAGGAAGGTATGCTGTGTGCCCATGCCCTCTGAAGGCTCTCGACAGTGGACTGGCAGCCAAGAGTTTGTTTTTTAACTAAGAGATCCTTTTTTTAAATCACTTGTGGCAAGTTACATCTGATAAATTGTGAAGAAACACATTAAATGGGCATGTTTTTTCCTAAGTTAAATAAAACAACCTTAAATATCCTGGATCCACAAAGTGGAAAATAAGTTAAAGCAATTTTTATACTTGACATCGTAATACTTATTTTTAAACAAAGGAAGTATTATCTGAAGACTATAATCAATTCAACTCATGAACGTGCCTTAATATTTCAAAACTAGATCTAGTCTTCCATAACATTTTTTAATTAGGAGACCAGAAAAGGAAAACAAGTCCTTTTTGCTTTTTTGACTCCCAATTGGTTTCCCAACTCTGAATGACCTGTCTGTTCAACTCTGTTAGCTGAATGAGCAGAAGTGAAGAAAATACCCTTGGCTGCACCTGAAAAACCAGTTAGTTACCCAAAGCTGGTTTTGCAGTTCAGCAAAATTATTTGTTAAGTCCTTAAGTGTTGGCAGCAAAAACAAATGTCAGAATTGTTTTGTGTGCATGAAGTCCAGTCATTAGTGCAAGTTACCGTTCTTTCTCATTTAATGATACATTTCATAGGATACATTTTACAGGTTGTTGAAGTTAAAACTTTGTTTACATTTCAAAAATACATTTGCATATCTTTATTTACTTTGTAATAACAAAATCATAAATGCTTCCAAAATAATTGGGGGGCAAAGCCAAATGCAAGAAAGAAAGCCTGAGTTTACAAGCTTGAAGCAGATACTTTTAATCCATCGGGGAGGGGGTATCTTTCTTGAAGGCAGAAAAAGGACAAGTACATTCCTTAACGTGCTGCATGCACACTTCCCTCTGACATCTCGTCGCTTGGATGGCCACCATCTTACCCTTCAGCCACTCCACCTTTCTGCCACTGTAGAAGTTAATTAACAGTAGAAATTAATGGCCGTCTTGTGTGCAGGAAGTAGAATCATTAGTGCAGGTTATTATTATTTGTCATTTTATGATGTATTTTACAAGGTACGGCAACTTTTGGTCCCAGTCTCCTTGAGAAACATGGCAACAGCTTTTATTGCGAGTTTTTATTTTGAAAGAGAAACCCTTTTTTTTTCAGTTATTTAGGTTTATATTAAAATTAAAACTAAGGTTAGCATTTCCTTTTTAATACTGTTTTCAAAAAATGTTTCTTAGTAAGACTGAAAATGGAAAAATGAGTATGTGTGCACCGAGGAATGTGGAGGGCAGAAGGGTGCACATTCCAGATCGCCTGTGCTGGTGCGGTGATGCAAAGCAGCTGCGAGTTGAGTTAACTGGCCCTTGTGCTGCACAGGCAGCCTGAGCATGCCTCTGCTCCCAAATATATTACTTGCTTTGATACTACGTGGTTTCAGATTTTCAAAAATGCAGTGTTGTGCTTGCTGTGGGTGCATTATTCAGAACTCTTCATTTACTTTTTAATTTGCATTGCAGAATTTTCTACATTAAGATTAGCGGTGATGGTTGAAAATGCATGTTGGTAGCTCAGGGCTTTTTTATTATTTTTAATTTTTATATGTGTGTAAGATATTTATATCTCTATGTGAAATTCTTGCTTAAGGGATACATTAAATCTGTTAAATGTTTTTAATTTGGATTTTCAAGTATAGAGATCTGTCAGTGATAGGAGAGAGTTTCTTTGGGCTGGTTCTGCTCTCCGAGTCCTGGAAATGTGCTTCTGCAGTCCAGGAGAGGAAATGAGTGGCAGCTGGTCCAATGCTGGCATCAACCACCTAATCATGGGAACATGCTTTTTGACTGGGTTCAAGACGTTTCAATAGCGTATAGTGTAACAGAAACTACTACCGAAAATTTGTTACCTTTACAGTTTGTTTTGGTCTTTATCTTTACAGTAAAAGGGATGATTTTATTGTTGCAGTGTTTACTGAATGACAAAGTTTGGTAATTTCTGTTTGATCTCCCTTCAGAGGCACCGTGACACCGGTGTGTGCTCAGATTAACGGCACAAAAACTACCAGAGTTGCTTTTTATTTATGGGCTACGACAAATATAAATAGAAAGCAGATTTGTGTCCTCTTGCCTATTGAACTTGTCCTATTGTCCCCCTAAGCTCATGAAATCCTCCAGTAACAAAAGTCTGACCTGTAAACTAAAAAAAAAAAACGTTGTGCCATTATATTATATTGCTTTTAACAAAATATATTTTTATTTCACATCAAGGGATAAAAAAAAGATGTTTACCTTGAGTTGTTTAATCATTTCAGCCTCCAGTTTAATCACACTAGGAGGGTGATGGGACCTGAGAGCCGATGAGCTACCACCAGCTCTGCTGCACCCTCCCCTCGTGCTCCTCCTGCAAGGCCAGGAAGGCTTTCTGGGGTTATAAAATAGCAGGCAGTCATTTCAATAGGCGGCCTGCAGCAAAATGAACATTGCAATTGTTCTGTCTGGGCAGTTAATAGCCAGTAAGTAATGATAATATATCCAGGAAATTTTGTATCTAGCATTACTGCCAAAATAAGTTGGGATTCAGCGTGGAAAAAGGAGCAGAGGCAAAAGGTGGGTCATTGTAAACACACCAAGTGCTATTCCTTCCCAAATACCAGACAACTGGCACATGAATGTATGGTGTCAGTGGCAAGAAGCTGTAGAGCGTGTGTGTATATATATATATGAATAAATATGTATTTTTAACTTATGTGAATTAATGTATATTTTTAATACATCTGTTAGAAGGGGATAATAATGCATGTTTGCAAACTATATTTGAGAGAACAAAGATTCCTGCCTTGATGACCACAGAAGAGAGGACAGGAAAGTGCTAAAACAGCACTTCAGCAATGGCGAATGGCTCTTCTGAGGTTGCCACTCATCTCGGGCTCTTCTTGGATTCTTTGGGCAGGGAGGCATTTCATATCTTCTCCCAGACACTGTCATGGTGTCCTGACTTGCGACAACTTGTGTTTTTTACTCTGACAGTGGGTATTTTTTTTTAAAACGGAGCCCATAGAGTGGCTTCACGTTGCAAAAAAAAAAAAAAGTCTGGATGGCATCCTGATAAATATCTGGAAAACTGGTAACCCTCCCAGGTGACTACAGACTTATTACCCTGACCTCAGGCGTTACACTACTTTGAAGTCAAAAAATTATATGGTAAATGGAAGAGGAATACACTGCAACCAGGATGCATCAGGGAGATGAAGGGATTTCTCAGTACCAAGGAAATGCAGTACTTACCTTACCCATTTGAACTAAGAGTATGACATTGTGCATGGTGCTGCACAGAAAATTATTACTTCTCCTGGAGGATGTATGTTGAGAGCTGACAAATGGTTGTAGCTGAAGGTTAACATGTGCTAGCAGAGCAAGTTCTGTAAATACTTGTAGTGTGACCTCTGTGTACTTGCTTCTGGTGTCACTCGTGTTCAGTTAATTAACTTCATAAATTAGATTTATATAATGCAAATGGTATTGCTTCTGTTTTCACAAAATCTGCCTCAGAGCTTCAGCCTTCACCTAATCCATAGTCAGAAATGATCAGAATGGATCATGTTTTAATGTCATCTTTTGACAAGCCAACAATTTCGTAAATAATAACATATTTGTGAGGTGGAAATGTGTGACAGCACATTGAAGCACAAAAAGCCTATTCACACGTTGGTCTTCCTTCTTCTTAAATAATAATTATAATGTGAAATACAATATTTTTTTATGTCAGCATAAAAATAACAAAAAATGTGTTTTCTACATTTATTATTGATTCCAAACAATAATGAAGCCCATCTGATGCCTTAAATTGTTGTTTTGTGGTGTTCATTCTGCCGCTATCCCGGTTTGTTGCTCTTGGGCAGGATGCTCTCCTTACTAAGCAGCCAAGTTGTATGTGTTATATGTGAAATGGTTCCGTAGGTTTCTTTTCCCATTATACTTTGTGTTTCTTTGTTAAAGACATTTGTTTTCTATTGAATTTCATTTTGCAGTTATAGCACTCAGGTAAGGCTACATCATCGCTGTTCGACTGCTTACTGAAATTTTATATTTAACTTCATGGACGCATTTTTCTTATTCAAAAAAGTTGTACTTGAAAAATGTGATCTTAAGCTATTGTAAGAGATGAGTGTCATTTAATAGACTCCTTTAAGTTGGTTGGTTGGTTTGGTTGTTTTCTAAATCTGAGTAACATGATTCATGGAATATAAGTGTAATTTTATTTCATTTTGTTCCTGCTTGTTGATCTCTTCTTCCAGGGTCCGCAATAAATCATTTAGAAAATCAGCAGAACATGTATCTGTGTTGTATATGACTTTGTATGTAGAATTGAACTTATTTTAGTTAAAACTTTGCTACAAATAAATACTTGGTGCTTCCTAGCATCTTTAGATAATCTCTTGTGAAGCTTTCAGGACAAAGACAAGTGAACTTAGAGTTGCCAGATAAGAGCTTTGTTCTTTATAGACCAGATTGCTATCAGACCTATCTATGAAAGATCTTATTGAAATACATTCATTTCCCAGAACACAAGTTGAAGTTTTAAAAAGTTTAAAATGTTCTTTTATCAATTTTGTGGCAAGCCCAGTAGCCTAATAGCTTGCAAATCCTTGTCTGTGTGCCTCATCTTGTTTTCTCCTTAACCATTTCATTAGCAAACAAGGATAAGCTCATCTGTATTGTGTGCATCACAGCTCATCCACATCTGAAGGACTTTCATTGCTTTACAGTTTTCTTTTGGACTCAGACTGCACTTTATTTTAGTATGCCATTTGCTACTCAAACTGGTTTGCATGTCAAAAATTTCCACTACCAATAAGTCATGGTTCTGTTATTCTATTTTTCATTTCATTAGCGTGCGCTAGTATCTTTTACACACTATTGCATTTGTCCTAACTTTGTGGGGAATTATCATGACAGGCATTATATCTGAACTGTTTAGTTTGTATTTGGTCTTTGATTATTTGGCACACTATGAAGTGCTAATTTTTGCACTCATTGGAAGGTGTAAGCAGACTCACAGGAAGTTTAACCAAATCTGTAGAAGTGTGGCTTTATGCTTGCCTGACATCATACAGCAGATGTTCTGGATTTTTTTAGGCTGTGCGAATGTCCAAGAGACTTGAAAGACTTAAAAACTTGCATCAAAACATTTGTAAAGGGAATACGTTTTTGGTGGTTTTGTTGTAGGTTCTTTAAATACTGTCATTTGAGGAGAGACAATTAAGGTATAAAATCCTTCACTTGGATTTTGGGCCCTGATATTCCAAATTTTAAAACTGACACCAAGAAATGAATGCTTTTCAAAACCGTTTTTTCCCCCTCTGTTTCAGGACTGTATTTGATATGTCACAATATCCTGTTCAGAGTTTTCTTGAGTATGTCACAATATCCTGTTTTCCACATGGACGCATGTACTGCAGACCTTCCCTCCCCAAAGATATCCTAGTACAGTTCAAGACAGCAACTAAAGAGTCTCATGAAAACATCTGGAGTTTGCGGGAAAATTTTTTTGTTTGGTTTTTTTTTAATTCAAAGTCAGATGTCACATCGTAAGACTTCAGAAAAGTCTTGTTACTTTTTTCATAAAAAGTAAATAAGCTGTAATTGATGTGTTCACTTCTCAGAACTTCTAAATCTATGAAGTATATTTAATGTTTTTGCAAATTATTTCAGATACTCTTCCCAAAGTACTAAAAACAGAATATGTCTTTCTTCATTAAGCCAGTTCGAAAAACATTTGGTTCAATTTGGCCTACTTTTCTAGCATTAGTTTCTTCAATTTCATTGAAAGCCAGCCATCTAATGACAGGTATTACCTTAACTATAAAAACATGAAGCTGCCCTATTAATTAGTGATAGACATCTTGAGATGTGTAAAACTTCAGTGCCATTACTCTGGCAGCTAGTTGGACTTTTATGTTGGTTTAGGGGTTTTTTTTTGTCTTCATATATCTTAAATTTAAATGGTCCTAAAGACTCAGAGAAAATTAAATCTTCGTGGTTTTCTTAGTTGTATAATTGCTTTACTTTCTGGGCTTGTTTCTGAATAGGTAAGCAGAAATTACTTATATAGGAGAAGTGTCCTTTGCCATTTGAACTCATAGCACATTGTGTAGGTAATAAAAAAAAAAAAAAGTCTGGGTAGATATTTTTTACCTTGTGCTTTTGGGGTCCACGGGGGAAGATGAATTTTTGTGTGATTGAAATGATGAAAACCTCATTTAAAACAAATTAAGGAGTATTTTGCTGAACTGATTTATTTCTCCACAGCAGAACTTAGCTTAACCTTTTATTTCTCTTGCAAGAATGGCTTTGAATGTAATTTAAACTGTCAAATGACATTTATCAAATGATGGTTTTGCCCCGTAACAGGCAAATGTCTTCCACAAAATTGATTAGCTGCTGACCTTATCCACCCTTTTCAGACCCTTCAAGGTAGATTTCAAAGAGTTGTAAAATAATCACTTCACTTTCAGTTTATACTTCAACACAAGGCATTTACTGTCCCAGTAGCGATGCTGCGGCGCGTTCCACATCTGGGATGGAGAGGATGTAAAAGCCTACCTATAGCTCTGCCTGTCACCACCCAGCCCGTTGTGCTTTAACCTAAACCCCTACTCCTTGAATAGTAGGAACAGCCTTGGAAATGGCGCTTTACTGGATAATAGAATGAATAAGATTAAGAAACTTTATCTTCTAGGTGATTGTGCTCTAAGTAATCAGGAAAGTGCTCTGTTGGGAAGACCTGAAGGGTGTTCTGTTATCAAGAAGGTGCCAGAAGAATTGAAGGATAATAGTCTCCTAAATGTGAAATTTTATACCCCCAACAGTTTTTCTCTGTTGCATTCTTATATATACTCCAGGCTTGTTTTGCACAAGCAATCCATTAGAAGGCAGTCGGCTTGCTTTTGTAAGCATTAACCTACCAGTAAATGAATTAACTCTGCATTTGAAGAAGTTCTGTTGCCCTATCAAAATGGTGGCTCCATGTCTGAATGAAAAATAGTGTGACTTTTTTTCTCTTCAGAGCAGTTTCCTTGCCAAAGAAGAAACTGAGATGCAGAAAGTAAACAATGAACATAAAAATCCCAGAACTGCTTGTGGTGCTAAAAGTTCAATTCTATTTTTAGGCCTCAATAATATCTTTCTTCCAAAGTCTCTCCACTTCTTCCAAAATCTGTGTTTAAAAATACACAAATTTGTGAAGAATGCACATGGCTTCCTTTCAGAGTAACAAACCAGTTGTAGCTTGTCTCGGCAGATCAGACTGCTGTGCCATGACTTTTGGTTCAGAAAGAGTTGGGAGAGAAACAAAGCTGAAGAGAAAGTAACACTTCCAACAACTTCGGCTTTGTCCAGCATCAGGAGCAGGGATTTTCCTGTGTGAGAAGCTGCCAAGAGCCATAACTGAGACTGAGGTGTTTTATCAAGCTGTTCAGTGTGAAAACACCTTAATTCCTCCTTAGGCTCAGCCAGCGAGTCTGGCTGGCTGACCTGTTCAATTAAAAGTATCTATGCTGCATATTAAAGCGGGGATATTAAATGCAAGAAACCATGTACAAAGTGAAGGCTTTAAATGGGAAGAGTGTTTCACAAGGAGCCATGAAGCATTGCTAAGTAGTCTGCATGTGATTTGTGACGTACTTGGGATGAAATTTTGGACGTTGATGTACATGGTTTCTTTGATTTTTGTACAAGGTTTTCATTGTTGGGGTTTTTTTTAATGAATAGTACCAGCTGTAATGTGTTACACAGGTTTCTTGCTGCAGCATTGTAGTGATAGGAATCAGCTTGTATCTGTTGCAGAAGAGGATCATTGTTCTGGCTCCTGTAGCCAAACATGCAATATATGCTGTAAATTGCCTTTATCATATGCTGCTTAAATATCTCATTGTCTGCTTTGCATATAAGCAATTTATTGCTGCTTATGTTCTGACAGAATGAAAACTAATGTTTAATTATGTATTGCCCTTGTAATGTGGTGTTTAGGGTGAATGTATCTGAATTAAATAAGGGCCATTAATAATGCCTAACAATTTATGATATATTCATTGCCTGATTTCAAATCATATAAATTAGAGAAGCTTATTTGAAATGTCACCAATATAAGATGGCTTTGTGGGAACACCTCTCTGTGTGCTAATTTCAGAATCATTACCAGCTGAGTCTTACTATTTATTCAACGTCCAGTAGGCTTTTATTATTCCCTTATTTGCAGTTTAATTACAACCTCTGTTTTCCTGACAGTGTGAATTCAATCCTAAACCTGCAGGAGCAAAATGAGTTGCAATCAGTGGGTTTTTGCCTGAAAGCCTCCTTTTGCTTCGTGCCCCCCTCCCACCCAGCCACAGCCCTGAGCAGGTCCCTACAGCCACAGTTTTTTGTACCAGGAGTTTAAAGGGGCGATGCCAGTCTCAGTTTTTTAAAATTGTTCCTCCTTAAAGTCATGGGGGATGTCTCTGTCTCACATAACCACCTGGGTTTATCCAAATATCACTGAAGATATTTGAATAAATTACTTAAAGGAGGTTTCTGGGTCACTTACTAATATCTTGTGGGCATGAGTTTACAAACATTATTAATAGACAAGAGATATACATAAATGCATGATTACTGTGCAACTAAGATCTTATTCATATTTAAAATAATCCATGCTCTAAGCCATTTCTATATGGGATTTAAATTCCTCAAATATATAGTAATCATTGTCTGTTTCAAATAATAAGACAAACTGCAGCAAAATTTTGCATTGGCTACAACAAATCAGGGCAGTTAAAGGATGCAGGTTGCAGGACTAAAAGAACTTTCTCAGTATGATGCATATGCGTTTATTGTAGAGATACTATAAATGTAAATTCTCTTAAAGTAATTGTAATTAAATAAATGTTTGATCCTGAGTCCTCAGCAACAAGTCGGTCCTCTTTCCAGTGAGCTTTTTCTGCTTCATTTATGCATCGTGATTATCTCTTGTGGGAAGTTATTTCTTGCTTATGATTTTCTTATATTAGGAAGCACTCCTTAGAGGAAAATGGGTATTTCTTATTTTTTATGTAATTATTACAGTTATTGTAACACAGATTCAGTTGTAATTGGAAATACTGAACTTTCATCTTCACAGTTGGATTCCATTTGCTATTGCTAAGGGAGCCGGCTGTATTTAACTGCTAACGTGAAAAGATGCACATAACACTTGGCAAAGGTATCACACGCATCTTAAGATTTTCTGTCATGCTTGACTTTCAAACACGGAGAAAAAGAAGTGAAATTTTCATCTGAGATGAATTGGAAGACTCAAAGTGTCGTCTTTGTGTTTCATATTTAGTGTCTTTCAGATGTGACTGCTTCTTTACACAGTGATGGCAAAGTGGAGAATTGATCCCTCTGACCTTTCCCTTTTCTTTTGGCTTTTCAAGAGCTGTTTGTGGGGGAGTTTTGGATATTGTTTCTTCTCCCTTCCCCCTGCAATGTGGTTCCAGTTTCCACCAAGATCTAATGACATGGGTATTCCTTTCTGTCTTATGTGCACTTTCCAATCTGGCCTCATCAAATCTATCCTTAAAATGTACTATTGCACAAAGAACCAGACTTTATACCTGAAAGGTTTAAATTAATTAATGGCCTGTGCCGCTGGGACATGCCATTACTCAGCTGGTGTGCAATACCAAAGGTCATTTCTACTGTGTGTTCATCACCTGCTTCCCTCCCCCTCTCCTGCTAGAGAGGAATTTGCTAACATATTAGAGACGTTGCTTTTACATATGTCAGACTTGAATGAATCTTAAACCCACATCCACATCCCTCTTTCACTCACCCCCACCCCCCTCTAAAAAAAATCCCAAACCACAACCCTTGTTAGCCTGAATTTTTTGCCTGATTTGATGGGGGTGGGTGGGTGTACATTCATATCCTGTAGGGAACTTCCTGGGAGAATAATTTTAGATTTTTTGTTTAGAATAAAAGAATCTCTAGAGTATGTAAATATGAGCCCATTTGGCTATAATATTCTACTGTGCAGATGACATTTGTAAGGCCTACAGGCACAATTAAAACTGTGCAGTTACAGCACAAATTTAAATATTCATGCTGTGAAAGCAATTCTATAGGTGTATTGCAGGAAACTTCATATCGGTAAATTAAGAAAGCAAATACTTGGTCAATGCAATTTTGATAATCTAAAATCCAAATTTTCAAACAAACTTGCAAATTGTAGATGGGTCATTTGAAGATGTGTGAATTCGGCATTATTGCTAGTATTCAATGGAAGATATTCTTGGGATCACTTTTTGCTAGGGTGGAAATGCATATAGAGAATTTGTTGTACAGACTGACAGTCTAAGAGGGTAGGTAATTCTATATAAGCAAATAATAGGTTTCGTATCTCTGCATAATATATCTACTTGTCTCTAGTTTTATTTGTACAACAGCTAGGCTGGTTTTGTGGACTCACAAACCTGCCCTGTGCTTTCAGAGTGAGATTGATGTACAACAATACCAACTGCAATAAAGAGCATGTATGTTAGATGTACTGATTTTCGATCAATGTTTTGTAATTTTACATTGTATTTAATGAGGTGTCAGCATGATTTATTAGGTTTATACAGCTGTGTTTTCAAAATTTTATGGAGTTTCTTCTTTCTCTCCTTTTGGAGGGAGGAAAGAGTGTTGTCCTTACAACTCCAAGGAGTAATACACATTCAGTGTTCTCCCTACAACTCCAAGCAGCAATACACATTCAACCCATCCCAAACATCTTTCTGTTTGCTTTCTCCACTCTGCTGTATAACTGCTATGTCTCTATCTAGAGCTTTTCAGGGATTTCCAGAGAAGCATTCTGTAAAGTAAACTCAACATATTTTATCCGTTTTCATGTGGGCTGCATAGATCTGAATAATGCAAATGAGACGTGACTGGGAACATTATTGGCATTTGAAAGTACTGAAAAGTGGTGAGGCCACTGGACCTGCCTGCTTGCTTGGTTGCTTTCCTCCTTTTAAGAGCTAAGAGGCTCCTCACTCTTTTCTTATATTTAACTTCAGTTCTGCAAAAGGACATACTTGCAGTGAGTGCATTTTTTTCCTCCAATATTTATAACCTTTTCAAATATATATGAAAGATTCTAGTCTTGAGAAGACTGGTAATACTTATTTCAAAACTAGAAAGAGTAGATAGTCCCCATAAATATAACAAAATAAGGACAGCCTTAGAACTTACTTCTGCACCTATTTCTAAGCAAAAATTTAGCTATTTAGATAGTTTGTCCGACTTGAACAATCAAAAAAATGCCTGAATACTGTGACTTACAAAAACCCAGTTGAAGTCTGCACTATTGGAAGAAACAAGCCTCTGCTTAATTGAGCATGTAAGCAAAGTTTCATTTTATTTTCATTGTACAGACACATTAAGAATAGCTTGTAAGCTGCAAAGGTAAATAGTTGCTTTATATATAGAATATGAGTTATCTTTGGAGAGCGTAGCTCAGTTGATGAAATAAGAACAGTGTGTTGAGATTCAAGACTGTTTTGCTGGGCGTCCTCATTGACCTTCCATAAAAAGTACGCTCCAGGTGTGCTTTGAAGCGCTTTTTTTTCTGAAACTACTATAAATATGGAATGCTGTCTGTTCTTTTCCAAAGCGTCTATCTTGTGATTGCATTTAATCTGGAAAGAATAAATCTGCTTGTGAATTCTTCTTTTACTTCCGTTTACTCCCAGGACGTTGACACAAGAAGCAGGAGACTGAATAACATTTTCGTAATTAAGACACGTGCAGTATCTTTGCAAAGACATCAGCAACTAAATATATTCTCTTTTCTCTAGATCAATGAACTGAGCCATGTTCAAATCCCCGTTATGTTGATGCCAGATGATTTCAAAGCATATTCAAAGATAAAGGTGGACAATCACCTTTTCAACAAGTAAGTACAAGCAACAATTCTTTGTACAAGTGGGTAGCGGCAGTGATATTTTCATGAAGTACCATGAACTCTGTTATTTTTCAGTTTTGATGATTAAGTTAATCCTGTGATAAATGTAACCATCTGTGCTGTTCTGAAAAGCAACAGCAGGGGCTGCTGGGTAGTATTTTTTCCTCCATATGGTTTATTATTGCCTTACGAGTATCTTAGATATTGAAGGTGATGCTTTCTCGGTATTTATGGTTGATAGAGGCATTTATTTGGGTATTTCTAAAAACATAAATTCATGTGCTTGTACTTCTTAGGGAAGTAGATATTTGAACAAGAATGAGAATTTTAAGCATATATCAAAGCTGAATTAATGTTCAGTTTCTTATAACCCATAATAGGAAATCATACCAATCATATAGAAGCTCCAAAAGTATTAAGATCATTTCATGCATTATCTATGTTTCTTAAAAATAAAATGGTCCGTGAACAGTATGTACAGACATACAAAATTAACTCTAGTTTGTGTGTAACCTGAGTTTTATTCAGGAATATATTTGGAAAAAGGAAGAATTCTGCTACTGTGAATCTTCTGTTCTATGGCAGAGGTCAAAATAACATTTATTACTTTTAAGTCTTAAATTAACACTAGGATATTAAAATTAGCCGTGTACTGAATGAGTCCATTTTTCTTGAAGCCTTGGCACTGCCAGTACTTTCTGGTGTCACAGATGGTATAGTAATTCTTGTGTAATCTAATCTAAGATTTCACCTTTGAAGCAATTTTAGGGCAATGGGAAAACATCCTTTTTTGCTTTTGAGTCCACATTCCAAAGTTAGCAAAATCTAGTTCATGTTTATTTCATCCAGTTATGTTGTAGTTTGTTAGAGACAAATATGTATAAACTTATTACTTCATAAAGAAGAAGAAAAGAACATGGTGGGATCAAATCTCACTGGAAAAAACAAAGCATTAGAAAAGAGATTGTAAATTTCCTTATCTTCTGCTTCATGGGAACAGAGTGCAGCCAGAATACTCTAGAGTTACTTATTGCATATGCAAGTGAATGAAGTTGATTGGGTTTTATATTCTTTCAGAGAAAACATGCCAAGTCATTTCAAATTTAAGGAATATTGTCCGATGGTTTTCCGTAATCTAAGAGAGAGGTTTGGAATTGATGATCAAGATTTTCAGGTAAGTTTGTTTTTATAACGTGTAAAGGGGTGATGTATACAGATTTTAAAGGTTACTAATACTGCCAACGTGCCGAGATAAAGTTCTTTTTACTTTTGTGTCAGTTGGAGAAAAAGAAGACATTCTTGATACTCCTTCCCCCACCTGCAAGCAGGACACTTCTATTTCCCCTCTTTGCCTGCCCTAACTGCCTTTTGGTTCCTACCCTTCTGCTGTCTTTAGTTGTTTCCTGTTAGAGTACCTCCCAGTCATAAGCCGTATTATTTAAACTGCAGGGTGATACCTCTTGCAATGAGGAATGAGGAAAAATAATGTCTGGACACTACTGACAAAAGATGCTATATTGAGCTGGGTCACTTAGATAAGAGTTGCTTCAGTGGTGTGTCTATGCGAGATGTGGTTTCTGAAACGACCACAGCCTTTTTTCTTTTTTTTTTTTTAATTCCATGCTCTTTTTGTTTAGAAAAGAGTGACCTATGGCCCGCCAGCTTCATACTGCTTCATTATGTCTCCATTTCCGTTGTTAAGAGGATCTGCAAACAAATATTTTACACAGAGCAGATAGAGCAAAAGAAGAAACTACCCTCGATTTGGCAGGGTTGTTCCTCGCAGTCAAAGCCCTTTTCTTGTCTTTGCAAAAGAAAGTTCTTGAGCTCTGCTTCAGTCTGATTTGCTGACATTCCCTTTTCCACTGACTGCTCCTAAAGCACCTATTTTAGCCACCAGGACAATGCATTCTGCACTCACACTGCAAGATGTCCTGTCCTAAAGAGCACTTGCTGTATAAACCGGTGTCACTTCCTGTTGTGCTCTTTTAAACTATTTTGACATGGGCTGCAATTGTATTTGTAGCCGGTCACAGAGATCTATTAGGAGAAGTTATTTAATAAGTGATTTCAAGCAGCTAAACAATTTGTACGAAACGCATTTGTCATAACACCCCCATTCTTGTTACAGAGAGCAGACTGAATACTGCAGCCAAAATCGACATCTGAGTCTTTCAACTGTCGCCTTCACCAGTTTTCCACTTTTCAATAGCAAGCAATGTGATAAAGATGCATAGATTGGTTAAAATATGCTTGCAGGAGATCGGGTTATGGATTTCAGTATACATCACTGTAAATTTGGTAAAACATTTTGCCAGTAGGTGGAAAGGAGGATTGGGTTGGTTTCTCTGGGTAAAGCTGTTGTAATCCTATTTTTCATTATCCTGTTTACTGAGGAACTGTTTAAGAGGAAGTACACCAAGACTCAGGCCAACAGCTAGAACAGTTATATCAAATTGCATTCCTGGTTCAATTTTTCTGATGGTCCTATTTTTTGGGAAGTTACTTGATCCCTATATATGACGATTTCCTTGTTCTTGACCAAGGAGAAAGATCGGTGTGTCCAAGAGGAAGGATGTTGTGATAGCTTCTAAACTTAAAATTATGCTGTCAGCTCATGCTTGATGCCTTTTAGAAAGTGGGGTGATGACATTACGAGGCAATCAAAGTTATATTTCAGTAAATATATTAAAGATTCTGTCATTAGTTAAAATGACAAATGGAAAACTTAGCATAATCAAAAATGTTACATTCCACAGCACTCTGAAATGCTTCCATCTCCACTACTGTTCTGCAACAGAAATTCCTGTTGTAACTATGCTATACTGCTCTTTGGGTTTATTAATGCTAACAGTGCTAAAACAGCATTAAAGGATTGTGACTAAATAAAATGTCCACATTTTCAGATTAAAACCATACTTGTTTGTAGCTATGTGTTTGGGGTATTTTTGACAATGTAACCACACAGTTATCAAAAGAAGAAAATGCAACCACATCCTGTTTTTTGATTCAACAAAATCTTGTAGTAGTTAGAAAAAATTCTTCAGTGCTGTTTAGTATTTCAGGTATATTTAACAAAAACCAGAAAATAGTTAATATTAATTTTGANTTTTTTTTTTTTTTTTAGCTCAATCCAAGCAGTTTATCACTCTGAATTCTTATTCTACTGGACTGTTCTGATAAAAACTGTGAAAAAAAATTGCTCAAAGTAGTAACATTTTTTGCATACACTTTTAAAATTAAATTATTTTTACAGAAATCCACATAAAAGAAAATTCAAGTCACCCCATGTGTGGGATGGGGGTTATCCCTATTAAAAGTGGAAGTTGCTTTCATTTTAATATTACATTCTCTGGGATTTAAAGAGTATCTAATTTGACAAAGGGAGACTCACTGAATATACTTTATTTTCAGATAGTCTTTGTCTTCAAGGAAGTTATTCCAATGAATATTGGTTAAAATTACTGTCTTAGAGCCAACCTTGAATTGGAAAAAGTCCGTGAAGTTCATATTGAACTGAGGGAAAGCTTATGGAAGTGATAGCAAATAACTTTCTCTGGATAGCTTTTCTTATATAATGATTTTCAGGAAGGGAGTCCTAATCAATTGCCAACAATGTCATTCCCATTATTGAGCAAGATAGGATTGGTTGAGATAAAAAAACCCAATTACCTTGCTCATTAGTCAGACACATCAGTTTAAATCAGGAAGAACATTCATTTTGAATGTTTTTGCTTTCAGAATGTTCTACTGATATCCTTGATGAGTTGCTCCGGAGAGCCAGATAGTGCATTCTCTTAAGGAAAGACAAAAAAAAGCCCCTACTTCATGAAAGAAGTTGGTAGTGTACACTGTAGTTACTGGGCTATCCTAATTTTAATTCTTGACGTTGTGTTATTCACTTTGTACAGTAATTTTGTGGACTAAGCATGTAGGCTTAGGTCATATATAGAATGGTTAATGCAGGGATCTTCTCTTACAAAGATCTGCTCTTATTCCTGAAGAGAGATTTAAATATCATAAAATACAGGTATTTTCCTACAAGCTCTCTGACTTCAGAGTCAGAGGAATTCCTTAGGTTCATGCCTTACAGGAAGCCATTTCTAGTAATGGCAATTATGTTTCCTATGATGAACTTCCTCCCTTCACGTGAAGAAAACCAACTCCTTTTTTTGGAGGTCTCATTGATAATCTGTCCTACATCTGTTTGTCTTTCATAGCTAGTTGGGCATCTCCAAGAGATGTTTTGATTAGTACTGAACTAGAATTAAATTTTCCTGGAGATACATGTGTGTTTGCTAATACTGGGTGGGGGGTTTTGGTGATTCATTCTTTATTATGGGCAGCAACGTGGAAAATACAGTATGAAGTGAGTTAAACCTTGAATTTTATCAAAAGTTGCCTATAGAAATGTGTTACGACAATTTTAGTCTACAATCTTAACTTGAGAAACTTTATTCATATGTTAAAATAAATCTTTTATTAGACCCCAATATTCCTTCTTGGTGATCATATATTAGTAAGATACTTATTGCATCAAATTAAAAAATGGTCAGGCTTTTTCTTCTTAGAAAGGGGAACATGGGTGATCATTAGTGAGTATGAATCAAATTTACATTTGAATAATGGAAAACCCACTTATATAGATTATAAATTATCGAAGGGAAAGAGATTTGTTACGTTTTGTGTTGTTGGATGTTACAAGTACGTACATATGGATGTCAGATGGAAGATAATTTTTGAAAGTGTGAAAGTAATTCCACAAGCCAGAGCATTAATTCCACAAGCCACAGCATTAAATAATGACAATTTTTGCCTTGATAGGGTATATTACCTTGATCTTGAGGTTTTTTTAGTGTCCTCTATTTCTTTGAAAAAGAATCCCTTACTCATTGAGATCCTCCTAACATTGACAAAGAAATACTTGAGAGTTCCTAGCAGAAAAGAAAAAAAAAAGGATTAGAGAACAAATGTAGTAAAGTAAATCCCTCACCACAGTGCTAAACTAATTTTAAGCTTCTGCATTCCCCCTTAGCTTTAGATGCTGGTTTTGCAAAGGTTGTTCTACAGAAAGGCCTCTTTTTTCCAAAATACTTGGGATAGCTTTGGTAACTTTGGACTTTCTTTTCAACTTGGTTGATGTAATTTCTTATTTTACGAAATTCAAGAGTACACTTCTGTCAGAAGAATTTTAGGAATAGCTTTTGTAAACTGCAAAGTTATGAGGGATTAGCAGGCAAGCAGCTATCTTAAATACTCCCCAACAAACTCTAGAAAAATAAAATTTACTACGGTTACAATTGCTTCTACTGCTGTTGCTCTGGAAAGGGAAACTTACTTTACTATGCTCCAGCACATCTGTTCTTGCTTAAAGTTATGGCTGAATCCCACATCTGGATTCTGCTAGGCAGAAGAGAGACTGGGTTCTTGCCCAATAAAATAGAATTGCTCTTACCAGAGGGCAACAACGTCCCAGTGTGTAACTAATGAGCCTTCTACTGGGGACAGGGGGGAGCACAACTGAATTTCCTCAAATTTTTAGTACTCAGTGTAATAGGAGACATGCTCAGATCTGACTTTGCCTGTCTGTAGGAGTAGTTTGTAGAGGTTCTCTGTATAGGACAAAGAATTCATAAAGAACTTTTAGCAAATGGTTCTTTTAAATTTAGAGATTATTGTTATTTCTCGATGTGCATTTTTCCATAGAGAAATTTGAAATCTAAAATGAAAATTGAGAATTCCTGCTTTTAAGTCATTTCTGCAATAACAAACCATATGAACTCAGTATCTTTCACTTCTCCTGATATGGGTGTCTCGTTATGTTTTGATATCTCTCATAGTTTTCTATACAGAAGGATTTGTAGTCCAGACTCTAATATGGCATCAAAGTAATGCAAATTTTAGGTTCATTTTTCAGAAGTCAGCCTTTAATATAATTTCATTATTAAGTATTTAAACTTCAGTTCACCTGAATTCTTGTCAACTTGTGAAATATTTTGCTCGTTTTGTGTGACATCCAATTCTAAGACATAATATTAAGATCTTAAAATCTATTTTACAGTCTAAGGTGGTATCTTCAGACAAACAAATAATCAGAGCACCCTGCTGGTGCTTCTGCAATGAAATTCATGCTTCCATTTATTGGCCCTCAGTTTAGGAAGGAACGAGCCATATCTAGCATCAAAGTAGAGACAACAAGGTATCTCAGCAATAAGCATCTCAGCAACAACTATGTTAGGAATGGGTTTGTCTTCCTAAGACAATATCTTTTCATTGGGTGTTTAATAAAATGCATTATAAAATCCTGGAAACAAGAATTGTCTTGATAAGAAAATTCCTGTGCTGGTCCTCTTGGCATAGTAATTCTGTCAGCACATGAAAAATTCTGTCAGATGAGGTACCTGTAGCCAAGTATACAGTTTGTGGAGCCCAAATGGACACTGGCACCAAGATGTTCAGAACTGCTGACTTCTTGTTTGACGCGGGCATTGGCAGTAGTGGAAGTAAGGTCTTGAGACAGCTGTACTAACAAAAACTGCGGCATTTGTGGTCTTTACAGCATGTAAAAAATGAAGTTTGCAATCAGAATATTATGTGCTAGGGTTTGGTGCCTTAAGTGTGAGCCCAAATAAGAATTTAGTGCCTGTAGGACTTAACCTTAGCATATATGGCAAAAGAAATTTTAATCTCTGGTTTCTCTTAGTCTTCCCTAGAGAAAATATTTAGTTTGCCTTGCTTTCAGCAGTTCCTTCTCTAAACTGTCATTCACAACTGAGTACTCAAGCTAGAAAAAAAAACAATTTAGCACGTGCTGGCAACATCAACACAATGAGCTGATAGGTGCTCCCTGTGCTCTTAGGGAGACAACCATTGGAAGTGAGGCATCAAGTGAAGCTTTGCAGGGCTGAAGGGGCAGAAAGTCACAGAAGAAGAGCCCTATCTCTTTTCAAAGCAAGTGCATGGTTTAAGCCATCAGTCCAGACCTACAGTCTCAGTAGAAAACTTTATTTAGGAAAGAATCACATTTTATTCATTAAACTCTCATTCAAACAAGTCAAGGAACCCATAACCTTTCTGGAAGGATAGCTCAGTGCAAAAATGAAAAAGTTGGTGTTTCACCTTTTTTTTTTTTTTTAATGTCTTTCGCTGCAGTAATCACTCTATGAATACATCTTGCCCATAAATGTTCATAAGCGTTCAGACTGTCTACATCCACACCTTGACAGGTGCACCACAGGACCAGTGGTGGTCTGTTTTCATCTTTTGGAAGCTTTGTGACATTCATCCTAAGTTTTTTGAGAGCCCTACTTTTGAGTTGGCAAGAAGTCATCATGCAGTAATGTCCATACAGCTGACAAAGGCAAGCGGATGTCGTACCACTGAATGCGTTTGTAGCATATATTACCTGTGAGGTATGACAAGCGTCTTAAACATGTGTTGGTATCAGAGATCAGTGTCTTCTGATCATATTTTCTTACTAGTGACATGAAAGACTCAATGGCAGTGGTAGAATGCACGGTACCAGCATACAAAGTAAACCCCAAAGTCTTCCCTCTCCTTCCCCATATGATGAAACCAGACATCTCTGAGTCTGGAGCTTTTGTTGTTACATTAAAATACTAGCCCATTGCCTTTCTTCTCTCTAGAAATCACTGTCCTGAACACCATCCCAGAAGTGGGCTGTTAGTTTCAAATTACAGCAAAAAAAACCTGGAGTATCTGTGTCCAGTTATATGACACTGTGTCTCTCTCATATGCTTCTTAATCAGTAATCCACATCTATGTCATCCATATCCATCATTCCTGAGGTTTTGTAACAAGAAAAAAAGGTGCGGGGTATAGCTGCAAGCTTATCTTCCCGAGAAGCTGGTTCATGGGCCCGCACCACTGTAGCTGCTGTCACAGAAGAACAGGCAGATCGTGTGTACGTAATTCTCTAACAGTGATGAACCACTGCCAGGCTTTTCTACTGACCTATGATTTCAGTCATCACAGACCATCATCTGTGCACTTGTTTTTGCCTATTCGGTCATGCAAAGCTTGCCCAGAGGCACTCTTAAATAGCCTGGGATGTGATCTGATTTGTCTTTAGGGTACATTGGGCTTGTGAAGCTCATTTTAGTGCTCCACGACTTTTGGATGAGATCACAGTATCAGAAACTGTTGTTTGCCTTTGTCCAGACATTGCAAAATGGGAAAGATTTAAATCATAGAGAAGCTGTTAAGCCAGTCCGTTTGAAAGATTGCTGTTCTTCTAAAACTCTCCATGCTTTATCACCAGTATTTTCCTATTGCCCTTTTTCTCTTTTTTAGGAAAAGCTCTGACTCAATGGCAATTTTTATTAGGCTCCCTTTTTAGGTTAGTTACATGAAGTATTTGTATTGCATCCAACACATAGTTCATATGTTCAAAGTTTCTAAAATATGATCTTGTCTGCTAACGTAGCAGTTAGAAAACAATGACATTTACATTAGATGTGTAAGAGATTAGAATGAACTAATTAAATTGACCTTTAAATCTCTCCACCCTCTTGGAGGCTGTGGCTAATCCCTGGCCTCCCACTGTGGAGATAAATGTCCGTGCTGTGAACATTTTAAGCAAAGTGGGCAGAGGAGGAAGAGCCTCACCAGCAGTTCATCTTTAAAGACGAGGGCAATACTTTGTCAGTTACAAATATAGCTTGCAATTATGGAAGGGGGTGGGGGGAAACAAGCTTTTCCTGTATTTTAGCAGCTCTCCTCCATGTGTTTCCTCACAAAAATGGTTTCAGTTGGAGAAAATAGCTCCAAACAATTTAACTTGTTGCTCTTAAAGTCTTGTTTAACCAAAGTCTCTTCAGAAATCATTTTACTTTTTTTTTTTGGTATCTGGTGTTGGTATAACTAGTATTATCAATAATATCATTAGTGTTACTTAATTACATTAGGCTGCTTTTTTTTTTTTTTTTTACCAATATGCAAGGTAAAAATAGACTTCCAAAGGATAAAGCATTAAGGTGGTGTTTTAGCTGACTTCTAAGGACTCTTGGAGATGTCTCTTACAAAGTATTTGGCTTGTTATTTTGTTACTTTGATTTTTAAAATGCCAATTATTGTGGGACTTTATAATAAGAAATAAAAAATATGTAAATAATAGATGATTAAATGACAGCAGTCAAAATTAATTGTCCGTGAGCAATTGACATTTCATGTAGAGAAAACTTGCAGAAGATGCAAAATCCATCCAAAGGGCAGAGTGGGATAAAGACAAGGATTTTGTACAAAAACCGCTTTGATCACCTGGCGTTCTGAGCCTGTCCAAATGGGATGACTTTTAATATGGTCTTTATGAATAATGCATAGTTATATGGATAAAAAGGAGTGTAGAACTACAGAGCAGGGAAGACTGCATTTGGGGAAGCAGTAGCTCTAAGGAACAAGAGGTCAAAAAGGACAAGAATTTAGCACTATTGTGAGCTCCTGACTAGGAGTAACTGTGCCCTTGGGTGGATAAATTAGAAGGTATAAAATAAGACCAGAAAGAACTGTAACTTTCTTTAACATCTGTTAATTTATACCTGAAGCTAATACTATATATAGTTTTAGTGCTAGTGATCTTAAAAAAGGATGTTGAGAATTTGGATATAGGAAAATACAGAAAAATGGCATCAAAGGAATTTAAGGACACAGAGAATGTCTTGTCCTGGGAGTGGCAGAGTTTGACCTGCTGCACTTGCAAAAGTTAGAATTGAAAAGTAAGTAATATGTGAGTATCCTTGCAGAAAAATACTCGATACTTTAAGAAAGAATACATAAGAATGAATGGAAAAGGAAAGATTGAAATTCTAAGTTAGACTTACCTTTTCAGCAACACAAATTATTAAATACTAGAAAAACTACAGTGGTGAAACTTGGTCTTTTGAAGTTGGAAAAATAAAAGGTGCCTTTCTGGAAGTTGTGCCTTGACCAAAAGTAGAGATTGGAGTTATTTTGGGAATAACTGGGTGAATCGAAATGGCTTCTGATGGGCAGAAGTTGTGTGGGATTATATTTTATGAAATTCTGTTGAACACTCTCGAAAAGCTCCTGTGAACTTCGAAGAATTTTTAGGATCAGATCCTAACAGCACCTGTGGAAAAAAACTTATTCCTTACCTAATATATTTTTACTGTAGCAAATAAAACTGCATGGATTGCTGAGAGTTTGGGAGAGAAATGCTGAGGGAAGACAGTGGATCTGTAGTAAAACTAAGTAACTTATCAGTTAATCTGCTAAAGAATAGGCTATTCTTGGGTGAAAATATGACATGTAATTTAGGTGTGCTTTTTCTAGCAAGAACTCTTTGGGAAATGAAATACTAGGAAGTGGTGTAGCTTTTACCCATTTATATTTAAAGCGATATTTTTCTTATTTTACCAGAAATTAATTTTGTGGTATGGGGCAAATTCTTTGTGATTTGTAGCCTCTCAGCACTGAAGACCAGATGAGCATTTCTGGATGCCTGCTACTAAGTGCAATATAGGTGATATTTTTTATATTGATTTATGTAAGAGCAGTGAGACTTCCAGCCAGTGATTTCTCAGAGGGAAACTATTTGGGAGAGAGGGGGAGGTATGTGAAAAAGAAATATATCTAGTAGAGGTGTCTTTGAGCTTGGCATGTTAAATGTGTCTTCGGTAGTATAAGTAATTACACGAGTAATTTAGCGTAGTCTTTAAATGACCTCGTAAAAGTATTCACACTTTAAAAGTACAAAACCTTTTCTTTCTCCTGAGACCAAAAAAACCAGCAGGCACAAGATTAAAACTTCACAAATGAGAAGTGAATGGGGAATTGGCAGAACACGCATACTCGAAGCAGGAGACTTGCAGTGAGTTGCTAAGTGAAGCTGTTAAGCAGCACAAGGTATGTGTGGCTGACAGATGTTTTAGTTGTGCCAGAGGACCAAGGCACACCGTGGCGGAGTTGCAGAAGGCTGGGAAAATCTGAAGGGGACAGGGCACTGTGACCCTCTTTGCTTTGAGTTTTGTGCTTCCTATACAAGGCTCACTACAATGCTACAGTATAACCAGGTGATTTTTATTGACTTCATTATGACTACTGCTCCAACATTGTACAGCTAGATAAATACTCTGCTGGTGCCTATTACTGTGCCTTCTATGTAGTAGCAGTAAGTGATGGTAAAAAGGTTGTTAGATCATCAGACACATCTTTTTGGAGAGTAAGAGTCAGACTTTTTTTTTTTTTTTTCTAAATCTGAAAGATACCCTCCCTGTTCGGGCTTTGTGGCTCATAGATCTGTGTTAAGTGAGGAGTGGCTCATTTCCCATCTGTTCGTGTTCCACTTAGTCCTCCCCTAATTAAGAAGCAGAGCCAGAGGGAATTCAATCTGGTATTTGCCACGATCTGTCTCTCTCTCCTTTCCCCCTCCCTCAACCCCGATGATATTCTACTTTTCCAAAAGGGAGATGCTTGTGTTTCATTCTTTGTTTCCTTCCCAGTGCCCTACAGAAGCCTCACCTAAGAAGGAGATAGAGCAGCTGGGGATGGTGATGGGTTTCTCTTAGCCAGGTTTGTTGCTAAATGAGAGAGCAGAGGAGAGCCCCATGCCGCTCTCTTCAGCAAGTTCAATCAGCTTTTCTTCCAAGGCACTTGTGCACAGATATCAATAGTACAACTTATTTTACTCAGTTTTGTACAGATCATCCCTGTAATTTGTCTGTATGTCCTCACAAAAGTCACCTGGATCATAGCAGTGTTTTATCATGTACTGTCTCACGAAACTGCATTTTACAGTAAGAAAAAAGTCCATACAGTGTGTCTGATGAGCACTACTATATCTTTCTTATTATTGTGAGCATTAAGATAAAGATGACTGACTTAGGAACTTGGGTTAGAGAACCTCAGAATAAGTTAAATGTTTTTACTTACCAAAATGTGTCTAAAATCTAATTTTAAAAGAGAAAACCTCACAGTCTTTGTGATGTAAAGTGCATATAGAATGTGACACGTGGTGTTACTTATATTTTTGCCTGAGATTTCTCACTGGTTACAGGTTTGCTAGTGGCTGTGCTTTAAAGACACTTAAGTGCAGGACCTTCTTGGCCATTTTATGTATTAACTTAAGAGAAACCTTTTCCAGCAATGAATCTCTTCACTTTTAATATATATGCTATTAATTTGTTAGTATTTGGCAGGGTTGAATGAGATGCAAAATGCTTTTATTTATGCTTTATAGTGTTGGGTCAAACAGGTAAGTTAGTTTTACCTAAAGGGAAAGGATCATAGTGCTTTTTAAAAGTATTTTTAAATAGCCCTATATTTTTTCCCCTCTTGAAGCCCCAAAACCTTTCTAGTTCAGTCCTTTCAGTGAAGCTGTTCCTTGATCATACTTGCTAATGATTTACCAGTGCAGGTCGATTTTTGTCATCTTTTTATTTCAAGATACGTTGTCATGATCAGGCAAGAGTTTATTGAAACTGTTTTCTAGCTATAAGCAAGTATCACTAGTAGAGTTGGGAGGTAAGATACTTTGCATCATACATAGAAGCTTTACTTTAGAAGGTTTTTGAACTTTTCTCTCTTCACAGGAACGAGTTAGCCATTACAAATAAAAATGTCCACAGACAAAACTCAGCCATGCGTTTATCAGCAAAAGAAAGTGGTAATGCAATTACCACTAATCACCACAATAGGATGTAATTAGATTTTTTCCAACTTTTTAAACCAGACTTTTTTAATAAACCCATGCAAGTATCAAAATAAAAGCACAGAAAATCGTAATGCTAACAATATCCTCCATCTTCTTTCCAAGTTCAGAGGAACTAAATTCTGTATCTGAAGGGAGCATTATATTGAGAGAGTTACCACAGGAATGGAGAGTTAGTAAAAATAAAGTGTCAAAGAGGTTGTTTAATTAGAGGTTGGGTTTATCTTAAACGTGTTTAAAGTTTAAACAGCTGATCTTAAAATCTAACATTATTAGAGACGGAGTACTGTAGAGAGGGCGTTTGGGTTACCTGTGTATGTATAGGTATAAGGTGCTGCTTAGCATAAAGTTGGTTGGTTTATTCTAACAAATTAATATGCATGTGGTAAAATGATAGCTGTATGCGTTCTTAATTAAACTTGATATAGATAACTAATAATGAAATAGCCATCTGCTAAAAAATAAATGCATCACCATTTGTAACCCATTAAAGCATTAAGGAACTGTAAAGTATTTGCTAAATAATTATGTACAGATGTATTCTCTTAATAGTGAAGTTTTTCATATGATAGTTGTATTTGCAAATTAACTTGTCATTATAGTTAGTAATTGGGCATAATTCATTTCCATTAGAAAAAAAAAAAACCAAACTTTTGCTGGAAAAAAGAATCAGTAATAAGTTCAGTGACTTTACAAGGTTTCCTCCATTTGATTTAAAATACGACTAGATTTATTAATTTCTATTTGAATCTGACCAGTTTCCATGTTCTTTTCTGTCTAGCCTGAATTGTAGTGAAAGAAGTGTGATAAAAGGAGTACTACTTGATTCATTCTGTTAGTGTAACAGCTGTTATTTTTTTCAAAGACAGAATTTCTCATCACTTCTGCTGTCCATATTTTTAAATGCGTCAAGCGTATTTCATCATGGGGGGTGGGAAAAGCCTGAGTACATTTATGTTTGTTTTGATGGTTTGCTACATAAATACACCTATATACCTGATATTTCTGGTTAACAATGGGATGAAAGGAGGTTCCTGGAAAGCAGGAAGAACTTTATTTTAAGGCCTAGCGCTTAGAATACCTCTCCTGTGCAAAGATTGTTTATGAAGACAAAAGGAGACAGATTTTAAAAGAGCAAATTATTACAGGAATAGCGTTTGGGAGGTTTAAAGTCAAAAGCGTAGTTATGTTTTTCCATTTCTGGCCGCAGAATTACTAATTGAGCTTCAGCAACTGCAAATTCCAGAGGAGAAGCATCTCACATGTGTTGTATCTCAGTCAAGACGTTGCCACAAGATACCAGGTCTGAATTTCACTCAAATCTGGCAAGTCTTATGGTGAAGAATGTTAAAATACAGCTTAAAAGTCTTTGACATCTTGGAGAACAGTGCTAGTTCAGGTCCTCCTTACCGTCTTCACTGTTTATATTCTGGTTCAGAGGTTCAGTAGTAGACTAGCAAGTACACTTTTTTGCAACTTTTTTTAGCAAAACAAGTCTCTTCCCTGGTTAATTGGGCTTATCCCACATGGCTTACAGTTTGACAATACATTCAGAAAACTGTGGCTACTGCTTTATTGCAATAGTTAACCTCAGAATAGAGCACCTTTTTCTGATGGGAACAATAACACATAATTAGCAGCATTTATTATTGCTGAGTTACAACCTAATAACTTAGCAGTAGTTTCATTCAGTACCAACACTAATGATTAACCATGCTTTAGCCTTTTTCAAAATTAAAATTATTCTTACGTTACATCATCTTTTCTAATTTGAGACGGAGGTAACTGAATTGGCACGGGTGTTTTTTGAAAATTCTATTATCACTTCTTCATCTTAAACTATTAAATATACATCCCAGCAATAAACCAAGTCCTGACTCCAGAATAGAGATGATTTCTACAAAGGATGGTTTCTACAACTAACTCAATTTATGATTCAATTTGAGAATTGATGAAGTACTGATAGCAAGTGTAGCACTAAGAAAATCCAACCCATTTATGATACCTGCTCTCTTGAATAGAGTACATATAAAACATTTCAGTAGTGGGAAATATATTTGCGTAGTAAACATCTATAAACAAGTAAAGAAAAGTGCAGTAGTACTTAAATTCTTTTCTCTAGTATCTTCAATACCATGTGGAGTAATGGTGTATCAGGATTCGTATCTGTTAAAATTGACTGTCAAAAAGCAGAGAAGGAAACGAGTCTACAATTGTTGTGCCCAAAGCTCTGTTCTGATTGGTCTAGAAAAATGTTTTGTTTATAAGCATTAGGGAAGCACCCATATCCTTTCTTTAGTGAATACAGAGGATAATGGAGAAAGGCATCAATTTTATCATAGGCCTTAAGAGTGATTCTACGTCATTGCACAAGCCTAGAAAAATACAGGGAGAAGTGGATAAAGATTTATTTCTCCTACATGTCATAATTAAGGCTTTCATTCTCCTAAGACCTTGGAGAGCTGTGTGTTTTTAGGTGATATACTGTTATTCCTACTTCTCCTGAGTATTTCAGTTGAACAAAGTCACCTTGTGGGAAATGTTTTTATTTCATATTAAACTCAGTTCAGAAAGCATCCAATATTTGGCATTAGAATTAACTATGCTGAAGGCCTGCTGAAGTCAATGGGTCTTTAAATATGGAGACATAACTGTATGCCTTCAAGCGTCTTTTTAAACTGGGGCTATAGTTAACCTCATCTCTTGGTTGAGGTTATTACTTTATAATAATTACTGACCTCCTGTCACTAGGGTTGAATCTGGCTGTCCAGCTCCTGCTGAAGTCCATAGATTTGTGAACAAATTTATCAATGGTAAATTGTCCAAATAAGACATAGATCCTATAAAAACAGATTTTTGTGGGTTTGGTGGTAGACTGATCCTATTTGTAATTACTTTCAGAAAGCATTTTTGCTCTTCCAATGTAAATCTGGTTTGTAACTTGGTTCTTGGTGCCTTAACAAACCACACAAACACATATTCTGTAGCTGCTGCAACTGAATTTTTGCTGCTGAGGAATCTGCAACGTTTACATTTACATATAAAATATTATTAAAACTTTCTGTGAAAATGGCTTTTCTTCTAGCAGGGAGATGTGGAAGAGGGAAATTATACTTCAATTTAGCTACAGCTGTTTGTGCAGTATGGTACAATGAGGAGCGACAGCAGGAGATGGACTTTCGGCTACTAGTAGCGACACACCAAATGGGGGCTGCAAGTTTATTTCATAAACATACCTTCCCCAAACATTCTTTTGTTCTCAGAATATATTTTAAGTGATTTGTCAAGATAATGCCATCTGTGATTACATGCTTCACAGAATTCAGCTCGGACAGATGTACTGGAAAAGATTTAAAAATAAATGTATATGGTATATATTATTTCTGATTAAAAGTTGCATATTTTTGTCTGACTTGATGCTTTTTTTGTTTTTTAATCAATTGACAGAATTCATTGACAAGAAGTGCACCCCTTGCTAATGATTCCCAAGCACGAAGTGGTGCCCGCTTTCATACATCTTACGACAAAAGATATATCATCAAAACTATAACAAGTGAAGATGTAGCAGAAATGCACAACATACTGAAGAAATACCATCAGGTAATACACTGATTATCAGGGCATGGGATCTCTTCTTAAATATTATAATGCCAATTTTTCCTAGAGTATTACAAGATTTAAGTTAATAATTATGCAATAAGCTTTTGCGTGAAGAGTTGTTATGTGTCTGAAGTTCACAAGGCTGCACTCTTCTAAATATCTAAGCTAGTTTTCAGTAAAATAATATGCCTACATGATGCAGAGACTGACTTGGAAGCCATAAGCTCTTTTGCCTTACTAGGAAGATGCACTTTCATTCAGCTAGTCCAAGGCTTGAAGCTTCTTTATCCTGGGCTAGCTTGGAGAGGTCTTCTACATGTATATGAACAATGTGGGTGACCTCTTTCTTCCTGGTCTGGTCACTGAATGGTCTGTGTTTCACTTACAACAGATTTCAAACAACAAAAGTGTGAGAAATGAAAGAATCAAGTATAATTAATGTAGAATTCCTGCTAATAAAGAAACAGGTTTTGCCAATGTGAACCTCCATAAAAAGTCGAAAGTGAATATTGGAGATTTCTCATACAGTGCCAGTGTATAATTTGTGTGGATGGCATGGGGGGGAAGCAGGAGAGCAGAACTTGGGAAATACGAGAAGCCGTAATAAAATCAGTGTTAATTTTCTTAGCCCCAGATCTGTTTGAATAAGCTCTAAAGCTGTACTAATCTAGAAAAGCCTCTAAAAATCATCTAAAATATGATACCCAAAAGGAGGGGAAGGTGTTTTATCCCTCTTTCCATCTTCCTGTTCAGTTCTGGGGGTTGGAATTTCAGGTAAAGACTTCAGGATGTTCATGATTGAGAGGGTTTGTTGTTGTTTCTGGTGGTTTATTTTTTTGTCTCACAATGTTTAGTAATTTTCTGATTGCTTCAAGCAATTTATAATAGGAATATCAAATTATTTTTTTAAAACACTGTTACTTTTGTAAAGCCAGTTTTAAAGCCATCTTTTGAGGTGGGAGAGAGTCAAAAGCATGATTTCAGGGTGCTTGGAATTGAACGTATTGCCATCTACCTTTGTGTTGCTGCTTGGCATAGGGTTCATAATAGACTAGGTTACAAGGAATAATGATCTAAAAGTTATCTGTAATAAACTTCTGATTTCACTTTATACTGGAAAAACATCCATGTAAGAATGGAAACATGCACTTGCTTAGTATTAGTAACATCTTACGCGTTATTGCTTCAGAATCTTTAATAGCTCAAGTCTGAAAGTGTTCAGTGACGCCTCCAAGAGATTCATAAAGATACAACTTCTGTTGCTTTTTGTCTCAGAACTTGAGAGGACTTTCTAAAGTGTAGTAAATGCTGAGTAACTCAAGTACAGAGACAGTTTAATAATTTAATTTCAGTATCTTCAGTAATATGCTGTTAAAAGAACAAAATCATTTGAATTGATTAAAGAAAATCTAAATTAATTGCCACTAACTCCTGTGATAGCTAATACCATGTCTGGTGTGTTGCTCCAGGAAACTGAATGCTTAGAGTCGTTAAGTACAGCAGCTTGTCCTCCGATTTCTCTAGATGTTTTTCAGGCAAATGAAGCTTATCTTGGCCTACTGGGCAAAGTCTAGGGAACCCATTGTCTCGGTGGGAAGGTTTTAAATAATTCTCTTCAGCAAGTCATCTCACACAGATTGGCCTTAGATTACATTTCTCCTCAAAAACAGTGCAATGATAGATAACAACCATCAGCACTGGAGCTCATGAATGGTCCCTGCTGTGGTTTTGCTCTGGGCCAGCTAGCTGTCTCCCAAATAATTCTGGGGAAGGCCCAAAGTGTTAACTCAGGCCAGTTATTATTCCTACTTAGGATTTTGAATATAAGCATCTTGTTCAATTTGGATGCAAGTCAAGGCCAGGCTGGATGGGGCTTTGAGCAACCTGGTCCAGCGGAAGGTGTTCCCTGCCCATGGCAGGGGTTTGGAACTCAATGATCTTTAAGAGCCTCTCCAACTCGAACCATTCTATGAAGTTACTCCATTCCAACTAGAACTGATCCTAGAAGACAGTCCAAGACCCATCTAATTCACTAGTGTGGATGTAACTTTATGGTTCTGTAGGATGATTTATTTGTAGTAGTAGAAGGCTTTTCAGACACTGCACTGGTACTCCTGTGGAAATCTTTGTCAATAAAACAAGTTCTCTCAAGTTCAGTTTTATTTTGGCATACTCTCTTCTGCCAATAGAGTAAATATTGAGTTCCCTATACTGATTTTCATACCTATCTTACTGCTCATTATCTTCCTTAATCATAATTGTTGCTACAGTTGAAGAGGCTAATTGTAATTACACACAACAATACCACGATTTTTTAGGGAAAAGTCTGCTTATTAGCTTTTCTCCAGTTTCAGTTCACTGATCGCCAGCAGCACTTACCACATATGTGAAAATTTCTGTCTCAGTTCAGTTTGCTTCACAGCCAGGCATTACTCTGCTTGGGACTTGCAGTGATGTGTCCTTCCATCATACCCTGCGAGGTCTGCTCTTAGAGCAGAGCTGTATTTGAAAGGTTCAGCCTTCCAAGAAAGAGACTAAGCAGACATGTTGAGACAGAGTTACATAGTGCAGGGATCATTCTGGGAGGAGTAATCTTTATCAGGTGCATGAAGGCAAGGGAGGCAATTCATGTGAATTTTAGAAGACTGTTTCTCCCTTGCTAGAGATCTAGTTACCTCCAAAGGACCTGGAGTTAGATAACGTATACGTTACGAACAGTAACTTGTAAACACTTGGTATCTTGCACCCTCTTTCGTCTGCCCAAGGAGGGTATTAATGATTTTACGGTTACCTCTGACACAAAACCTGGTCTAGTGAGAGATCTCCCTGCCCATGGCAGGAAGGGGGCTCAAACTAGGTAATCTTAAAGGTCCTTTCCAACTCTAAACATTGTATGATTCTATGGGTGAAATTTATGCCATTTATGACAGATCATCTCTTTTGTCTCTCCTTCTCAGGCTTTCCTCCCCCTCTCCCCTACAAATTCATTCCAGATTTCTACCATGGGTTGAAACTCTGAATGAGTTTCATTTAAACTGTAATATTTACTCACCTGTTTCCTTATTAAGGCTAACAGCTCCCAGCTGATAGAATCATTCTAGACCTTGGAAGTACCTCTGTCCTTGCTTAGGGACCAAACAAGGCTTATCAAACATTTTCCAAGACTTCTTGAACTGCTTAACAATAAACACAGCTATCTTTAAAAAAGAATAGTGGGAAGGGAACCATATCAAGTCAGAAGTGTGAGAGACTGGGTAAGTATATTCATCAAAATAGCCTTTGTCCCTGGCACTTGCAAAATAGCTGACTTTCCCCTTGCACATTTTTGAATGATGAAGTTACTGATGAAGCGTCTGGGAGTTTGTGTGGTCAGCAGAGAAATGGAGCAGGGCAGTTTTCCCATGAATACCTCCAAAATACAAATCCAAGTACCAATGATTTTTTTGTAAAGTCACTGAAAGGTTAGAGAGAGACATATAGGCTGCCACTGGAGAGTAGAAATAAAGGTTATTTTATCAGTAACTGGAGGTCATGGAGATGTATATTCCACAAACCCATCCAGTTCTTTCCATCCTTCCTCTCTCCATCTGTCAGAAGGTGCAACAGGCTGGCTGTTCTTTGGAGCTGTGAGGACCTGAGGCTGTAGTTACACAGTCTGTATACATAGGTATTTAGAAAAGGAGCAGGAACTGCGTGTAGCCTGTGAACACTTGTAAGTCTAAAAATACCAAATCTAGTTACCTGGGTTTTAATTAACCAAAGCTTTAATGGACGTGACTCTATACCTCAGAGAATGGCTGGTAGCTTGTTAGGAGTGAACATAAATAACTCAGCTTGGCTGAGTTACTAACTTTCATGTTTCTATTGCAGTATCATGTGGCATTTTTCAAAAGTAACCAAGTTAGATGTATCCCAATTTACAGTGTTACTACCACTATTTAAAATTTTTTAAAATTATCAAAAGTAAAATCGAAAAGATCAAATTCTAAGCCTAAACCTACATACTAGAAATGTGTAAATAACTAAAAGTAAACCAGGCCTGAAGGAGTGTCAGAAGTTACTATAGAAACAGCATATAAGTATAGATAGCAATTCCAAATTAAAACTGTTGAATTGTAAATAATAGTCCTGACAGTTGTAAATTATAGTTGCTATACAAAATTATGAGTTGCATTAATTCATTTATTCTGTCTGATGTGATGCCTTTTTTTTGTCGTCTTAGTGGCAGGCAGGCCCACAACCTCAGACAGATGGTAAATGCTTCAGTCTATCAGTCTAAACACTGACGCTTTCTGTCAACTCACCAGACGAGTCTGACACTTTTAGTACTGAGTAGGAACACTAGAGATCATTATTTTTCCCTTGCAAAGTTTAAAAAAAAAAAAAAAAAAAAAAACGAAACAAAACAAACAAACAACCAAACAAACCAAGCCCACCACTTCTACACAAATAGGGGGAATGTCTTTCTCCATGTTTAATGTTGCAAAGCATCTTGTTATTTATGACGAGATTATAGACTCCATCGTGCATGAACCAGCTTTCTATTTGCATTTAAAGAGAAAATGGCCTGGAGTATTCACCAGCTAGGTTTCTAAGCTTTATGATAAGCACAAATACATATGACACGTTAGGCTCTTATGCTGTAGGTTTCCATGCTAACCAGTTTTTATGTACTGTAATGTTTTCTCATACATAGCATAAAATGCTGCTTTTTAGTCACTTCATAATGATAATTTGCAATTTGTTTGGGGCTGTCTATGTTATTATTATACTATCAGTTAGTAGAACTCTTCTCACTACTCATGTAGCATTATTTCAGCTGAACAACATTTTCTTGTCAAATACACTAGAACCATCATTATGCTTAAATGAGTCAGACTTTGAAATATTAGAAAAGTCTTTGCTGTATGGGCTTACATCCTCTCAGGTGTAGTTTAACCATTTAACATTGTGTAATTAATCAAGCATGTTCATGTCAAATACTTAAATAGTATTTGAGGACAAAATCAAATATTCAGTTGAAATACCTCCAAATCTAGCACTGTTTTGTTTTAAACCTATACTCCTGACTCCAAGAGCATGGACCAGTAGACTGGAGTTGAACCAACTAGTCCCATTAGCATCGTTAAGGGAGAGCTCAGCAAAATCATCTGTGATAAGTGTGTTGCCAGGATTAAGGAAGAGGTAATACCTTGCTCCCTCCCAGAGGAAAATTTTTCATTTCAGCATATATTCAAGCTGTGTTTATATGTTTGGGGAGTATTTTCCTGTGCAAAAAAATATATGGGGTAATTTACATAAAATACAGAATGTACTAATGCAGGCACTAGTATATATATAGATGTTTTATAAACTACAAATATGATTTGCAAGGGCAAAAATCAGTGACAGTTGAGCAGAATTCTGCAGGCAGATGTTCTAGTTTCCAAAATGTCTGAATCAAGCCACCCTGTCCTTCCTAGTGACCTAAACTTGCATTACAGACTAAATTGGTGTAAATTGATGTAATAGTGGAATCCTGTGCTCTTTGGGAATAGATGACCGTCAGGATGGAAATTTATAAAAATAAAATATAAGCAACTTGAGTGTCTCAAAAAAATCCCCAACACGTTTTGCACATTTTTTTTTTCTTTTTCATTAAAATGGACTTCAAAAGGGATTTATTACTTCTCAGTGCCAACACCCAGGTGGCTTCAGTAAAAAAAAGAAATGGAGAAGCCATCTCAAAGCAGGTGAACAAGAGGGAATTGTTAGCGTACAAGCCTTCCAGTGTAAAACTACTTGTGAGTGTAGGTACCCTTTGGGTTTTCCATAGGTGGCTGTCCCTGTTGACTGCACATTCTTCCGTACACAGGTAATTGTATGCAGAACTGACACCTATTGCACTGCCTGTTTGTCTCCCTGGCAACCAGCAGAAATAGTGAATAGTGGTAAAGAAGAGAGACTGCCCATTTACTGAAGGCAGCAAACAGCGGAGTGATGGGGATGTGAATGGGAAGAAAGCAAAGAATAGAATGAGCTAGAAGGAGGAGATGACAGCATAAAGGAGAAAACAAAAGCAGAAAGAAAAATATGAAATTAGCTTCTGGAGAGGAAAAAATACAAAAGAAATAAAACCAGACAATATGGTGAAAAAAAGGGAAATGGAACCAAGAGCAGGGTTAAGGGCGGCACAAGAATCCAGGAATAGCACAAGGTTACTGAACAGGAGATAGAAGGAAAAGTTAAAATCATAAACAGATGGACAAATGATACTGTAGGCTAAAAAGAATTTTGTCGCAGAATTGCTGACGACATAGGCTGGAGAATACCCCAGAAAAGAAAGTGGGGGTTAGGTGCTGAGATGGGCTGACATCAAAGCAGTAGATTGCTAAGACAGAGCTACATTCAAGCTTGTGTCATCCTCCGTCCATGTCATTCCAACATCATACATCATCAATGGCTTGCTTCCCCTCTGTTTCTTCATGAGTTTCATCTGTATTTAGCACAAAAAAGAAGGGAAAGGGTAGGTAAGGAAAGGCAAATCAAGGCAATATAATGTACTATTATTTAAACATAAATATGCATTAAGAAGGATGTGACCCTGACTCTCTGTATGTCCTAATGTAGTAAGAGATGAAGGTTTGTGGGAGTTTTGTAAAGAAATGCAGTCGAGAAAAGCCCTTCAGCCAATTCCTTGTGCAAATCATGAGGCTGCACAGAACAGAGTTTTGCCCTGTGCTAAGATAACTGACCTATAAAGCAGCTTTGATATAAAAAACCAGCAGAGGCAGGAAAAAATAGAGATGAGAATGGATGTGTTCTCATCTAAACAGTATACAGTCCACGTGCATCCACGGGCCCACTCTTTGCTATAGGAGAGGTGATCCTGAAAACAGGAAGCTCATGAGCCTGAGTGTTCGATGGATTTACAAAAGGGCCATACCACCATTGGCTGGAGCTATTACTGAAAAACACATTGAAGATCTTCCCTGAAATATGTGTCATTTCATAGGTAGATATCTAACTACGCAAAATGGCAGAATGGACCTGGCTGCACTGGATCTGTTGAGGCCTGGGCTTCACCAGCAGATGTTTTCTATATATTTGTTGTAGTTTTTATATATAAGCTATTGATGCTCTGCATGGCACTTTCAGAAGAAATTAGTGACTCGTTTGATTGTAGCATTACCAAGTATAACATTCCTGGTAGCCGATCTGCAGCCTAGATAATCACACGTGGTGGTGACATTTAGGTTATGTGAACTTGGAAGTAAAATTAACACTGGCCCAAGTCTGAAACAACGTGAAATGTAAGGCTTGTATCACAGGGCTTGTATTTGAAAGAGAAAACTGAGCCCAAAAAAGGAATATCAACTTCTTGCCCCTCACGATGTCCAAAATACTTTTGAATAATTATGTCACTTGCCATTCAGTTTCTTTAATGAAGGTATTTTAATGAATGTATAGAATTGTCACATAAGTATTTGATAATTCAGCCATGATTGCCTTAATCATGAAATCTTGAAAATAATATATAACAGGGTAATACAGAATGAGCATATTGTGTATTTCTGTATTTAATGTTTGCAAATTAGTGCTATCTGTAAAAAATAGGGAAGTTGAGTTTTCACATAGAACTGAGATAAACATAATTCATGATTTAATCTTCGCTGATGTCAAATCATTCCACAGATTATCTCCCAGGGTGGAAGGAGAAATAGCAGAAAGGAGAATTTTACCATGTGTTTTTCCAAAAAGAGCCAAAAATGGCATACCTTCTCTGCCAGTAAATTACATGCACTATGATACTTTTAGTCATCCTGATATCTTACTGGCATTACCATGGAGAACCAAGAAGCTAAGGATCTTATTTTTCATGTAAAATGAGACAGGAAAAGCTCTGTTCTTATTAAGGAGACTTGAAGCTGTATTTATACAAAAAATTAATGAGGACTTAGGGTCATAGAGAATGTCTTATTATTTTTCAGCTTTAGGCATGAGGTTCAAGAGAGCTCAGAAAATTCCATGTTTGAAAGCTATGCTGCACAGCTGATAACATGTGTCACCAAGTTGATGATACTTTATTTTGCTAGTGGTAATATTGTCCTCATGCTGTGCAGAAAACCGAAAATTGTCTGAATTAACAAAAACTGATGGGGTGTTTATTATAACACTCTTTTTTAAAAAGACGGGTTTTGTTACTGCAGAAGGACTTGTAAATGTATTAGCTAAGAATTACAGTTTTATTTAGCAAGGCTGCGTGACAGAATTGTTTCAATGTTCTTTTTAGAAAGAGTTAACATAAAAGGGTGAAGGTTTTTTCTTGCACTGAAATTTAGCAGTCCTGCTAAGCATGTATCGGCTTATTTTCTAGGCTCACTTTTATTCCAGCTGTGAGTGGGAAACTTCAGGAAATCATTCCTAAAAAGTACCTTGAGGTGACTAAATTGCTACTTCATTTATATCAAGATGGACAAATTGAAAATCTGCCAACCACAGTCACCAGTGCAAGTCCAGCTGGACTCCCACCCAAACAGATGACACGTTTTGCCTCCTCTGCGATGCAGATATGGGGGATTGATAGTTTCAAAGGTAGGAAGTTCTAGACCAACCTTGTAGATGCTGAAAGCAAGTGGCACTCCTCCGTCTTTCCTTTGTCCTCCCCATCAGGATAAGATATGGGAAAAACTGAAATCATTTTAGAGGCTTTTCTCTAAATTGCAGTGGCACAAGTGGCCACAGTCAGCAGCCAGTAGGAAACAACTGTTGTGGTACATGGTCTGCTTTGAGAAGGTCTCTTAGAAGTCTGCAAGAACACGGCCAAGTGCCTTTTTGTCAAGCAAAGAGCAGTACTTGCAGAGCTTTTCGTGTCCTGGGTTGCATACTAGTAACACTGCCCTTTCAGAAGGCTTGTTTGCAAAACATTAAAATGAATCAACAGCTTTGGCAAATGGCTAACTCTAGCTTACAAACAGGACTTAAATGACTCTCGTTTAATTGCCTTTTTTGCCTTGTCATGTAATACAGTACAGTTTGGAAGGGGGTTGTATACTGCTAACCAAAGGATTTATTTTATGTTATTACAGTGGGTACATTGCATATGTGCTGTGTTAATGAAATTGCTGTTTTATAGATGAGGACACTCAGGACCAGAAAGGTTAAAATTGGAAAACAAGGAATAGCTAGGGTTGAAGACATAGCATAAGTGTAAAGGCTACACCCTAGCAGCTGAGAGGAGGGGCAGGGAATTATTTGATTGGGACTTGAGATGCATAGCTGCTGTTCCTTCATGTGACACAAACTCTGTGATTTCAGACAGCTACTGCATCTCAGGTCCCTGTATGGAAAGCTAGAATAATATAATTTCTTTTACTGCACGGGAATTCAAATTCTGCCATTAAGAGTCATAAGATTAGGAATGGGTGGACTCATTTAACAGCTGGGTGGCCTGGAATTCTGTGGCACTAAACTCTTCTTGGAAATTAGATTCATTTTTATCATCATTGCAGAAACTAATCATCTCACTTAGAGAAGTCACTCAGTAAATATTTTTGTGAGAACAACCCTTCCCACCTTCTAAAGCATTAGAAAAATATTTACCTTTAGGATATATGCCACGTACCTGATGTTTATAATAATCAATGTAGTTAGAATAATATGGATTAGTATTTTAAACAAATTTTCTGTAACCTTGGCATTAATAGTTCTAATTTCACTTTATGATCAGATCTTTAAAAGAAATTACTGATGGTCAGAATGTATTCCGTAACACATTATAACTCTTCTGTGAGGTTGATGACAGCCCCACGACTGAAAAATCTTGCCCTTCAAGAGCTCCATTTCATAACTTCTGCATCTGTTAAAACCAGAAGTGCTTCTCAGATGCAAAAGGATCAATCTTTGTGCATTGCTCAGGACTGACATTATGGCTTTTGTGGCCTTTTGCTGTCAAGCATAAGGAGCGTACAAACATCTTTCCTTAATAAGGTTCTGATTTGTGTTGATTGAGCCTCTGTAGTGGCCTAAGATGTTTTGCCCATTCATAGGCAGTTTGAGCTTAAGAATGTACAGCGTGTGAAGTGGCACGATAGTGACATGATGGTGTGTTCTCCGCTTCAGGGCTCGTACCCTGTAGTACAGCTGCAGGGCAGGCAGAAAGGGCTGTTACAGCCCAAACTGTGCCAACAAGATTCAGCAGAGCTTGTATGTCACAGTTGCTAGTCAAAATTATGTTCAAGTCACAGTCCACAGTTTCAGTCTTTGTTGCATATTCCCTTGGCTTCTTGCCGGACAGGATTGTTTTTAGGACTCTTTAAATCTTTCTGGTTTTAACTTGCCATTTAAAAAAAAAGAATCTGTATCTGGTATGTACAGATTCCAGTATTAACTTAGTGACAGGAATTCCTTAAAATTAAAAGAAAAGTCCAAAATTGCAAAATCTCCAAGGTTGTAAGAACTTTGTTTTATTATTTTTTACCAAACACTAACAACCTTCGTTAAACAATTCAAATGGCTTATTCAGCAAACTTGTTCTCAATTCTCCGTATTTTAGAATAGAGTTTCTAATAACCAAGTTGCTCTGGCACAAAAGAAACAGCAGCTTCAGTATTTAACAAGTATTTAAAAGGTGATCTGCTTTGAAAGCTGACTGTTGGTCAGTTTTCATGTTTCCTATTTTGAGGCTTTTTCTCCAAGTTCTGTTGAGACTTGATAACGACAGAAAAAAGGAAAGCTGGTGAGTCCTTTTCTGGTTTAACTTTTCCTTGGTTCCACAAAATATGTGCATGTGTTTCAGTTGGTTTTAGGATTAATACAGCATGGGCATTTTTATTCTGGGAGTAAATATTCATTATTCACAGAATCACAGAATGATATGGAGTTGGAAGGGACTTCTAGAGATCATCCAGTCCAACCCCATAATATTCAATAGTTCTCATCATCAGTGGAGTCTGTATTTTTCCTGCTTCCTCCAGTAGTCTGTCCAATAGTAGTATTTCCAAACTATTAGTGGTAAGGCAAGTGATTTTTCTTTTTTTTAAATCCGCTTTCAAGTGCAGGTGGTAAATCTTTTCAAGGTTAATAGCCTATTTGTAATGGAACATGGTGACCTTAAGGAAATATAATGATTCGTAAATAAAAAAAAAATACAGGGATCTTGCACTTCTCTGCTCAAGTCTATTGACCCTGAAACGCAGCCATCATGTGGGATCTAGGAGAAAGTTGATAAAAAATAATACCCCTTACTGGTGACAGCACCATAAATGTTCATCTTAGTAAACAAATACTGAGAATGGAGAAATGTACAAATTAAATACAATCTAGGACAACAGACCACAGCAGTGCGATGTTTGAGAAAGTGTTTGTGGTTTTCTATATCAATATCAAATATGTCATCTGCATTAGGTGTGCTTTTTGGACTGTAAAAGTAGAAAGGTCTGTCAAATAAAGCCTGTTCTTTCTATGTGATCGTCTATAGAATTCAAAAGTTTTAAGTTAAGCAGTTCAAGCTTTCTTTTTTAAACACTGGCCTAAAAGCAGGATAACCTCCTGATGAAAGGGTTCTCTTTTTTTGGCATGATTTTTGGAAGGTTTATCTCCACATAAATGCCTATTCAGCAAATAGATGTGTTGCTTCTGGGTGTTTTATCTTAAAAGTGTATAAATATATGTATGTATTTATGTAATATATATCCATCCTCATTTCTGTTTTTTCTTTTGCTTCTACAGTTTATTGTGGAGTGTCATGGGAATACACTTCTTCCCCAATTTTTGGGCATGTACCGACTTACTGTTGATGGAGTTGAAGTATATATGATTGTTACAAGAAATGTGTTCAGCCATCGTTTATCTGTTTATAGAAAATATGATTTAAAGGTGAGAAATAACTGCTGATGAAGTAACTGATAAAGTAGCTGAAAATCTTTGCTAGAAATGTTAGATTATCCTGGTACTTGAATATTGCTCAGAATTTTAATTAATTTTAAAATTGTGTTTATGTAAGAGCCAGCATTAACTGGTTTACTTCTGCATCTAGGTTTAGCGAAACTGAAGGATGATTTTATAGAAGTTGTACAAATTTATTTTTATTGTGCATTTTTAAACTGAACAATTTAACCAGGTATGTTTGTTAAATGGTAATGGTCAAATGTAAAACCCTTCAAAAAAGTACAGATATAATTCTACTTCCTGTAGGTTTTTTATCAACATTATGGAAAGCCACAGCTGATTCTTCAGAGAGCTTTTGTAAAATAACTAAGTATCATCATCATTTAAACTGATAAAATGCAAAGTACATCAATACTACAAAAGCTTCATATTTCATTCTATATTTTTATAATAATTCAAGCAAAAAAGAGAAGGTTCTAAAAAGAAAATAATGCCACAGACTATCTGTTGCTTTTATCATAAGGTGTATTTTAGTTTTGTTTCAGGTTTATCTGCTCATTCTAGTTTTGCCAGTAGTTAATATACAGTGCTTACAGTGATTGCCCAAAATATAGTCTTATTCTTTCTACCTAAGGGATTGTATTTTAATTTTCTCCATAAAGTCTCCCCTTAGCAACCTATTTCTTTCCAATACATTTAATTTTTGTGTTGAACCGCTAAGTGCATCTGCAAACTTGTTTTAAGATGTTTATTTAGCATTCTGTATTAAGAAATTTGTATAGCTATGGACTGCACCATCCTTTCCTACTGTCAAGTTATCTACCTAGCAATTGGTAAGATAGTTGACTGAATGTGATTTATAAGAACTGATTTACAGATTGTCAACAATTGACTTTTTGGTATTTATTGTTAGTGGCAGCAGAGCTAGCCTCAAAAAGTCTGAGAGAACTGTATATGTGGTTTAGAGCATCACAATGTCCAGATGCATTAAAAAAGCAATAAAAGCACAACAGAAAGAAACGTAAATGATATGCAGTATATTCTTAGCATTGGTATGATCAGCTCTTGCTATTATTTACCTCTGTGAATGCTCTGTACTGTATTCAGCTGGACAGAACTGCTTTAAAGATAAATATTTCTTGCAATTTAAATTTAACATCAGTATCATGTTATGCTTCAAAACAAATGCCTTCACTGAGCAGATTTATCGTGACATGGCAAATATTATAAATCACTTTTTCTTCACTTTCATTGCTACAATTGCAGTTGTAGGTTCAGATTACTTTTTCCTGTGTGAATATTTTTGACAACAGCTTAGAGCTCACTTGTAGCACAGGTCTTTACCTGTGTAGGTAACTAAGAAAAAGAGACCATAGATCAGCATAGGATTTGACAGGCATTTTCCTGGCCACTGAGGCATTTTATTAAAATTATTTCAATGTCAAATTTGGCAATCTCCCTAATTTTCACTGTTTTAAATCTACTGTTTTTTCCTCCGGTTTGGTTTTCAGCTGATCTCTTTTCAGGCCTGATAGTCTGTTGGAGCAGTGTGCTGGAGCACAGGATGCAGCATAAAAGGTGTATCATCAGTAAACTAAAATGACGGACTTTTACCAGGCTTTATTATCAGTTAATGATATAATGCAATGAAATCCTTGTTTGCTGGGCCATACATAAGAACTAAGGCATACCGTCCCATTTATCTTTTCTCTCCATCCTTTCTAAGTTTTCTAAGTTTCTCTCTGCAAACAGAATAAGACATGGTATAAAAAGATAAGGTTGGGAATCCTCACGTTCTTTAAACTAGTATGTCTCCACTCCACCACTTCTTTACACAGTGAACAGCTTCCAACAAACAATAGAGCTAATTTGCCCATCTTTCAATGTCTAATTATCATGTTTATAGTTATTGTTTCTTGCAGTGCTATTATGTGATAAACAAATGCTGAGTACTTAAAGGTGTGGTCCTGCTCCAAGAAATTCGCAGGGAAATATATACAGCCTCTTTTTCTTTTTTTTTTTATTGTCACCTCCAGTTTATTCAGAAAGCACCATATTGCCTACTACTTTTAAGCTAATAAATAAACAGATAGATATCCACTTTGGGAAGCACTGCAAGTCTTGTGAATTCACAGTTGGTTTCATCCCGTCTTTTGGCTTCATGTTGCTGTGAGGTGCCTTGCTCTTGTTTGTACTTTGTGATCTTTTAAATATTTTTACGTGTTTATATTGTGTGACATCCTTTTCAAATGTCTATTGCAAACATCCAAATAGTTATATAAAATAGGCTATTATATTTAACCATATAGTTAAATTGGCACAAAAAGATGAGAAGTCTGTCAAGCAAACTGAGCTTCCAGGATGACAGTCTCAAAATGAGGAGGAGACATGAGGAAGAAGTTCCAACACTCAGGAGGACAACAGATTTAGGATTTGAGGATTTAGTCCATCTTTCTTCTCTCATGATACATCTTCTTCAAGTGATTGCAGCAGTTCAGCCACCCTGGGCATTCCACCTACTGTATCACCTTTCTTTAAAACAGCTCTGAAATTCAGAAGGATGCAGCTCATCCGCTTTTGACCTGTTATCGTAACATTTTCAAATTAGTTTCTGACATATGCACATTTTTAGATCCATTTTTTCTGTTTCAGGGCTCTACTGTGGCTCGAGAAGCCAGTGACAAAGAAAAGGTATGGTGCATTTCTCTTTCTTTTTCAGTTATCTAACCTGCTAGCTAGTCTCAGGACAAACATAACCCACGCTGTTCTGCCCCTTTTCTTTGTTTTCTGTCATATTCTCCCCTCTTGAGTTCTACCTTATTCCCTCCTTTATCTTTCCTCTATTTTCTGCAGACCTTTGAATATTGGTTTGCAAAGGTGTTGAGATTTCAGAGGTAAGTGAGCCAATCCTCTACCTCCTCCTTTTCCTTTTTTCTCATCTCTTCTTAGTTTCTTCAGGGCCTGCCCTGTGGTAGGAAAACATCAGGACTTTCTTCTCTTTCCTCCCGCTGCTTCATCTTCTTTCTCTTGCTCTTTGAGATTTATGAATACTCAGTGTCAGTTAATGGAATGCTGTGACATGGCACCATTTCTAAATTGAATGCAAAGATGAACCAAACCTTGAATTGTAAGAACCTTTGGGTATGTAAAGCTCATATAAATGAGCAAAAAACTGACAGACTTGGATGTACACGTAGCTATAATGAGAGAAGTCTCCCTCTAATTCTAAGCTGAAACTTTGCTCTAATATAAAGTTGATCACTTTGTTTTTCTCCATCTCCAGTTCATTTGGAAAACTTAATGTTCTCAAAATCAACATTTCTCTGAGCTTTCAGAGAAATAGCCTCATGACACTTTAGGCAAGGTTTGTCTACAGATTCTACAGATAATTGAAGGTGGAACATAGTCTCCATCATCTAAGACTTCTTAGATTTCTAAATTTGGGTGAAGTCTATGAATCCATGACACTTGTTTGCTTAATTTTTCCAAGCACATTCCTTATGAATTAGCATAAGATCATTCAGCAATTTGCTTAAATGACTTCATTTTATGTTCTCCCCAAACTCCATTCAACATCATTTGTTTTTCTCCTAAGCATTAGTTGTGCCATACTTGCCTCTCTGAGTCTTCTACAGATCACACAACTGCACTGAGGAGTAAGGGACGTGCAGTAGCTGTCAGTCCTGCAGTTCTCACTGTGTGAAAAACTATGCAAAGTTTTTCCACGTCATCCTAAAGTATGACTGAGCACTTAGAATTCTTCTTCTAGCATTAGGCAACTACAATGTCCCAAATGCCAACTGCAGTTACAGTAGTCGGCTTTAGCTCTCTTGCTGTACTGGGCCCTCAAGATCATGTCTTGAATGGTGTATCATGTCTTTTCTTGTGGTCTATTTTTGTTCCTGTTTAGTAGCACAACTCTGGTGTTTTTAAAACAGGGAGATTAACCCTTCGGTGTCTCACAAACAATACCTAGTGTTATTAAAAACCTCTGCTGGTAACATTAAAATAAACCGATGGAAATGAGGAGGACAAGTTGTTTGGATGGGACTGCTTCAAGCTGCAACATTAATGCTTGGAATAGTAATGTAAAGTTTAACAATATTATGTATATTCAGCTGGATATGTAGCTATACAGGAGGTGATGTGATACAGATACTTAGTGCAGTGGTTTTGAGCAGTTTTAGGAATATGTCTCATCATAATAAATAGTTTAATAATACTACACACAATAGTGTCATCATTGAGTGCAAACCTCAAAGAAACAGTGATTTAATTTTGCGTCCATGTAAGTTCGTGGCAAAATTAATACTGCACTTAATTATAGCTAAGTTGAAACAAAGGTGCATAATTTTGTATAACCAGATACAGCAATTATTCTCTAAATGTAGTGTGAAATCGTAACCTCAGTAAAGCCAGTGACAAAAATTCCTATCATCTTCAACACATCTAGAACTTCCCCTTTCATTTTCAGAACTTCTATGAAAGAAATGTAAAAAAACCCGGTCACCCAAATTATTCCTCACACTATTTTAAATCTCACGCATTATTTTCTGTTTAAAGGAATTCAATTTCTTGGAGACAGAACTACATTAAGCTTATTGATGTTGCAGGCAGGCGGTGTAGGGCTGTTAGAACAGCCTTCTGTTTCTCATCATTCCCTTTGAACACCAATGCAGTGCAGCAGGGAAGCCACACGCGAATGCTCAGAACAAACATTTTTAGAAAGTGAGTGAATTGGGTAGAATTTTAAGTTCATAGAAGGAAGAACAATTTGCAAACACTTGAAGAAAGACTCTTAGAGATTCAAGCAGGGGAAAAAAATACTTTGCTTTTTACATGGTTTTTGTCTAACTTTTGGGGTCTGCTGTTTGATTTGAAGTGGTCAGAAGACTACACATCAGAACATTTCTTGCCACTGTGATCTGATTCTCCTGCAACAGGCACTAGATCTGCAGCGATTTACTCATCTAAATCGCTCAAGTGCATCTAACGTACAGTTTTTAAGCTTAAATAAGAAGAAGGGGGTTGTGTATTGATACGAACACACAAGGAAAGTTTGTTTTTGAAATTCTGAGTGGTGCTAAAGACCTGCTGTCATGGGATGCATCTCTGCACGTGCGGCATTAATCTCAGGGCCTTGAGGACTATGTGGACGTAAGTACAGAAATGGTCCACTATTTGTGACTGGCAAGTGAGAGCACTGTAGCAGGTTTTTTCTCTTCCCTTAAGTAGGTGTCACTGTTTCAAACTTTTTGTTTGTGGTCTTCTGTGGGAATCTCAAGCCAGTTGTAGGATGTTAAAATGCCTGGAGAATTCTTGCTTGAAAAAGTGGGGAGGGAGGTGGGAATCCACCACAAATGCTCTGAAGAAATTTTGGCATCTCCTGTGTTAGAAGAAATTGCTCTGAATGGTTACGCAAAACCAGACAATCTCAAATACTTAGCTAACTCATTAGCTAGTTTTTAGTAAAATCATCAATTTATTGGTATCACCCTGAAATTGCATTAATAATAGTAGAATTTCAATTAATAGCAGTGTTATTTCATTACTTACTATAAAGGTATCCACCACTATCTGCATCTGAAAAATAGAAAAGTAATAAAAGACAGGAAGCTTTTGGTGCCAAAATGTACACCTAAAATGTCTGGCAATGCTGTAATTTTTGAATGGGCTTTTAAGTAATTCATATTTAATTTCAGATGCCAATATTCAAGTAATCAAATGGTTTTCAGAATATTGAGCATAATATATTAGCTTCTTTTAAAGCTGCAGAAGCCAGAAAACAGAAGAGCAAGTCTTTCAGTCACATTCTAGTGCAGACTGCAAATTTTACATAAATTACTTTGAAATGGCATATTTGGCTAAAATTATTATGTTCTTGAATCTTTTTCCTATCAAAATACTCTTTTATTATTTACTCAATAAAGGGGAGAGGCAATTATGCAGAAAGGTTTAGTGGACAATAAAATAAGAAATCAGGGAAAAAAAGTAATTTTTGCTTCAGTTTTGTAGTGTAAAATAAGTATCAGTATTCACACTTTTTTTTTTTTTTTTAAATCAGTTTTTAGGAATAAAAGCTGGCTGGAATGACTTTGAGAATGTTACTTTTCTGTCCTGTTTTCAGTTTATCTCCTGTTTGACTGTCTTCAACTGTTTAATATCCTAACATATTGACGAAAAGTTCTGAAACTGTCATTTCAATATTTTGTGAAAATCAGCGTGGAGACAAGCTCCATTGCTTAGATTTCACCTTAACACGCAGTTCCTCTCATTTGCATTATAAGTGATATTTTTAATAATAAAGGCATCATTTTCTTGGCAACAACTATCATAACATGCACTTACAGATGTCTTGAATTTTCAAAGAACAGTATGTTTCAACAGTTGTCAAATTCTGACAGCTGCTCCTTTATTTTTTTTAGGCTTTAGTTCTCTTTTTTTTATTTTTATTATTTTAATAGTGGGCATTTTCTATTCATTCCTTGGACAATTTTGCCCTCTTAAGTGAAACCAGGATAATGCAGATCTCCCCTGGTGGTCTGCCTGCTCACAATTATGCCATGTTTGCAGTATGACATCAAATTAGCAGTTACAGCTGAGTCTACTTGTACTTATAAAGAACTTAAGCGTGTTGCTTGGGCGTGAGCAACCTGGAAGGAAATTTGAAGAAGAAAAATAAAACCGAACTGAACTGAAGCACACCATATTTCTACTTTCTTCAGCAATTTCAGAGATTATTACCTGTTTTTAAATTAATCTAAACTACTTGCGTTGCCACCTGTGTGGTGTGTATTGTTTCATAAATAAGTATGAATGCAGAAAGAATACAATAAATGTATTTGAAGAAAGGATTTTCTGTTTTTTTCTATTTTTTTTTCTATAGTCATTAACTGATTTCTGAGAGGATGTATATTACTAAAGGAAGACAAATTTTAGTATAGGGGCACAGCAACAAGATTGCTAAGTCTTGAGTTAGTTTTTTTCTTTGACATTGTTAAGTAAAACTAAATTCAAGGTAGATCATCCGAAAATCTGAGCTGTTTTTTCCTGTTACTCCAAAATTACTAATTTCAGAACAGCATTTTTTTCACTTATTTCTTTTAGTGATTTCAATCTGCTTCATGTGCCCATCTCACAAAACAGACATGTGAAGCATGTCTTAAATTTCTGTGTGAAACGAATCCCAAGGTTGCATATACACAAATTATAAGTTTCAAAACATCAGACTGCAATACATTGCAAAGATAGGAATAGACATTCAGATTCTTATTTCAGCATTTGGCCTTCACATGATGCCTACCCCATTATTGGTTTTCAAAACAAATCAAGAGTTTGCCTTTGTTTGGGTGGGTTTGTTTGTTTGGGGTTTTTTGTTTGTTTGTTTGTGGGGTTTTTTTGGTGTTGCTTATAAGGCTGTTTTCCATATGTTAAAAAACTTTTAAAAAAAGGGGGGTGGGGGGAAACTTTGTCTTGCATTTTACATGTTGCTTGTTCATTTCACAGCAGGAAGACATTTAACTCAAGAGGTAATTCTGTATGCATTTCCCTGATCATTGAAAAGACATACAGCTATTTTTTTAATACATGCTTGAATTCCAAATTCATCTACAACATCCTGCACAATTTTTTTGTCCTACAAAAATACCTGCTGTACTGGCTAAATTGATACCAGTGTTCCCTCTCAAACCCCATTTTGGGGTTACAGCTCTATGTCTTTTGCTGTTTACAATCTGGTGATGCCAAGTGGAGTGGCAGACCCTTTTTTGGTTAGAAACCCCCGCCAAGGACAAGGCAAATTGTACAACAAAAGTTTGAACCCAGTTCCCATAACTACTGTAGGGAAGAACCTGCAATCTTCAGGCTTCCAATGAAAGCTCTAGTTATTCCTCCATCTTGTAGGTCTAGTGTCTTCACACTTTTGATTCAGTTCAAAAATCACCTGTGCCAAATTATTTCAAACTATATTTAGCATAATATACTTAAAAAAAAATACTGCCTTCCCTATATGCTGCTGAGCAGAGTCAGTCTAAAGTTAATCTAACTCATTTAATTCTTTTATTAAAAAAAGCTCTATGTGAGCCATGCGCTGTGGAAAGAAGCCCAAGGTGTGGAACTTCATTCTTGGCAGATGTTTTATACCATTTTCAGAAGTTATAAACTGTAAGCCCAATTTTGCCATGATTAGGACTTGTGGTTAGTTCCAAACGATAAGACTGCTATGCAACATTTCTCTTACGACCTCATCTTTGCCTTTGTTAGGTGACAAATCGTTGCCAGGTTGTGAAGACAATTAGCCTTTTTCCTTTTTCAGTCCAATACTTCTTCTGAAACTTAAATGTCCTACAGCTGTTTTAGCGAGCTTCTTCCAAAATGTTGGCGTTGCTATTAGATGTGAATGTTAATTTTGGTCATGATGCATAAAAATCCCTTTAGAAAAAAAAATTGCTGATATTCATTTCAATACTTGCAGTTAGGATTCTGAACTGAGATGTGTTAAGAAATCTGCAAAAACTATTTCCATATTCATATAGAAATAAAACTTCACCTGGTTCTTACCTTTCAAGTTTTTTTTTTTCCAAAAACAGTGTCAATGTGTTGTTTCACTATAATTTTACTTTCTGAATCAGGCTTTACACATTCTACTATCTTAACCAAAGAAATTTTCATTGCTTTTCAACCTTTTCAAAGCCAGTGAAATTTTCCTGCCATTGAAATTGTCTGTGACCATGGCAAACTTTGGAATGAAAGCCTGAAGTGCGCAAATAACATGCTTTTAAAACAAATAAATGCTTCATATTTGTAAAATGTCCTGTGCCTTTATTGCATCTTAAAGTAGGGGATTAAAAACAGTGGAGATGTTTCAGAAAGAAAACCTATTATTAATTTAATGGAAGTAGTTAGAAGCTCATCTCCTGTGCAGCTCTTAAAATATTTAGCTCTTTAATGATAGTAATATGTTCCTTATAATGAATTACATTCTAGGAGAATCGTTTTCCAATGAGGACTTTTCTTCATTGGAAATATTTGAGACTTCATTAAAAATTAACCGTATCAATTATTTCATTAAAGCAAAGTGTCCATTTTTTCACTCAGTGTTTTAAAGTGCCACAATGTGGTCTTCTTTGTATTTATTTATTTAAGTGCATAAGAAAAAAATGCACAAACTGGGATTTTTCAACATGAACGCTTCTTAATTTAAATAACTACAAATAATGTACTGAGGACAAGCACTTGCACATCGCTGCTTAGCTTTGCTGTCTTACATGGGACCCACTGCTTTTCTTTGTTTTTGTTCACACGCCTCTGTACTGGCTTTTCATTTATGCGGTTCTGCACTTGCCCAGTCTTCCCAGCTACAGACATTTGGGTGAAGAAAAATGACCTCAGATAAAAATCCTTAGAGGGATTGAGGACCAGGGGAGCTTGCACACAAGGCTTTTTGGGAGATTCACTGTCCTGAATGTCCTTGGGAGTACTCCCTGGGTCTCGTGATGGCTGTGATGGCAAGAATTGTGACTGTGTCAGCTTTACTAGCTCACTTTTATTAAAAATAGATTAGAGACAAGGTTAAAGGGGAGTATTGCACCTGCACAACTGGCTTACCAACTCCAGCATCTTCCAAAAAAAGATACTGCTTGTAAATTAAGTTTATTTTTACTGAAGGCAGGAGTGTCTTCAGCAGAGAAGTACACTTCCCCCTCCCACCACACACAGGGTCTGCCTGGCTGGTGCCGAGCTGTACAGGAAGTCTGTGGCAGAGCCAGAGATGAACCTGCATCTCAGCATCTTAACCACAAGCACATCCTTCTTCCTTATCCACCCACACTCCCCCCCTGCCCCAGCTTTAAACAGCATCAATAGCCATGGCGGGGGCGGGGGAGGCAGGAGGGGAAGGTTCAGGGTTAATGGGTTTGTCTCACTTTAACCTCTGCCTAGTTTAATAAATAACTTGGATATACTAGCTGGAAAAATAATCTGAGGATTTTCTTTTTTTTAAGTGACTTTGGGCTAGAAATGAAGGAGCTTGGTTTCCTGCATTCTTTTTATTATTGTTTCATCTTAAATTAATTCATCCAAATCTCCTCTCCATTCTTAAGCATCCCACGCACTGGATTCCATCCTCTGCTGTTGGCAACATCCCTGGATCTGCAGTCCCGCCTCTGCAGAATTAGCCCTCGTCCATGGGATAGTTTGCTTGATTGTGTATGACAGTCCCTACAACTGTTAGTCTGGAATGCTTATGTGATGTTTCCCATACTCATTTTCATCTTAAACCACTTAGTGGGTAGGCCAGAAAGAAAATCAATGGACATTGTGCTGTCATATTGTAGTAAACAATTAGTTGTGAGCTTCAAAAAGTGTTATCTTTAAGTAAAGCGGTGGAGCACTGCAGGACGGCTCCTCTGTGGAAGGAGTCTGGGATGGATGAAAGATTATCGCTCCATCTCAGCTGCTTGGAGTTCTTTCCTTTTATTTTAAATTAAAATGGAGAGTGTCTATTAGAGGGTATTTTATATGTTCTAGATGCAACACAGTAATAATTTAGAGCAGCCAGATTAGGACTTTGTTTTTTCCAGAGTTCACAGGTGTCAGGATGTGATGGTTTAACATGAATTCATAACCGCTACTAAATTACTTAATTATTTTTAATCAATTATTGGAAGAGAAGGGTCACTTTTCTAAACAAAAGCAGCACAGTGGGATCTTGAACAATTCACAAATTCCAGGTCCAAAATAAAATTTGGACCTTTGGGGAACTGAGTATTTCAGACACTTCTTGCAGCCCAACTGCAAAAAGAGCTTTTGGCCATTGTGAAGATCTATAAAGGCATTTCAGGGTCTGCTGTGAGGCTCGCATTTTAATGCTGTGCTTTATATAGGTACATTTTGGAGCACAGAAAAGAAGCGCTGAGATTCTTTCCCTTACTGTGTGGTAGGAAGAAAATAAACTTTATATAAATAATCATCTTTGGTAAGGTTACAAGCAATATCTGACTGGTTAAAGTTATGGAGGACACTCTAGTAGGCTGATGCCTTTTATTCCTAGTAGGCGGACTTTCAGATTAAGGGGAAATTATACTATTCGGAGTACCCATTAGTTCATGGTCGTTGAGGGTTAAGTTTTCAGAATGGTTGTTCTGCAGCATCTTCTTTGTAAAGAGAACCTGTTCCTCCCTACTATTCATTAAAGGTAGGAAGAGGGATAAAGGCCATTCATTGCTCTTAGTGGGCTAATTTGTTAAAGGTTGTAATTGCAGAAGCCTACTATTACTTGTAGTTTGCTTGACCACATACCCTGAAGTAACTGCTCTTGTTTGTTGGCTTGATGGGGCTTTTAAAGTAAAGTTCCAGTTACTACCCTTTGGGAACAGAGCCCATTTGAGGGGACTTAGTACTGAATCCAGTTACTCTATCTGGTTTAATGCTGTTGCAACTTACTTTATGGGAGAGTTGAAGATCAAGATAATCAACTAACAGTCCAACATCAAGAATGTTTAATTACTTATTGAAAGGCTGTGGTCTTCTCTGGCATTTACCACTTGTAAGCAGCATTACATAATTCATGTTTAATTGATGCTTCAGAATAATTATTCGGTGTTAGGCACTTACAAAAATTCACAGTAGCCATGTAAAATACAATCCAATCTGACTTCATCTGTAAGATCTGATGCAATAGCACTTTGTTACAAGGTATAGATTGTGTTTCAACTTCACTTATTGTCATTCACTTTGACAAACAACATCTTGGAAGAAGCTCAATGCCAACCGAGGTTCAATGCAAATCACGTATTGAGCTGGAGATTTTGTCTTGGCTACATTTTCTGCACACTCAGTAAACGTATACCTTCAAAGCCATTTACAGGGGGATAAGCAGAGGAAACAGCTCTCTGGGTGCAGTTATGGAGAGCTGTGTGCGATGGAGGTGCCTCTACTTCCCCTGGAGCTGTGGCTCAGCAGTGCCCTCATGGGCACAGGGAAGCTCCAGAGGTGCCATTGCTGGTGGGGACACCACACCAGGACAGCAGCTTCACCACATGCCTCTTTGTGGTCCCACTCTTACAATAGTTTTGGTTTATTTTAGGCCAAAGAGCTGCCGACGTTCAAAGACAATGATTTTATTAATGATGGCCAAAAGATTCATATTGATGAAAATAACAAAAAGATGTTCCTTGAGAAACTCAAAAAGGATGTTGAGGTAAGAATGTGCGTGTTCAGTTATACATGATTAAAATGTGTTGCAACTTATGGATAGCCCAGAAAATCGTACCTGTAATTCATTAATGAAGCCTCTTGTTTATAAGACTGTTTTAAATGAAACAGAATTTAAACTTTCGGGAGTTGACCACTGCTTTTGTTGATGTGATAAATGGCTTGCTGCCATAGCTAGTTGCCATGTACTGTCCCCGCCTTGACGATGTGATGTTAAAAAGGTGGTACTGCTTAGTACTTCAGCACTTTACAAGCCTAGTACTTCCAAATGCCCCCGAGAGGGAGGTAAGTATTGTTAGTTGTGTTTTACAGGTGTAGGTACACCAGAGCTCAGCCCATACTGTAGTCTGTAACAAAGAGTGTAGCATCCTCTAGGCACAGCCGTGCATGTTCTGTTTTTTTCATATTAGTAATCCAGTTTTAAATCATCCTTAGTACCACAACAGTGGAGTGCTCCAATAATTTGTATACAGCATTTGGACTCATTATCTGAATGTAGTCTTCCCATATAAATTTGTAATTGGCTGACTATAGTCAATATGCAATAGAAAAGTGTTAAAATGTTAATTTAATATGTTGTTATAACTTACTTAGTTCAGCAAATAAAAGAAAATAAATATTGGTAAATATTGGGCTAAGTAGTTCACACAGCTTGACTTCAGTTTCCATACTTTAAGATCTTGTCATTAAACACAGTATTTTGTGATGCCTGTACTCAGAGCCTAAAATCTGTTTTCCTTGTTGGGAGACGTGATTGCAAAATGTGTCTGAGACTTAATAAGGTCTTCAGCTATTTATATCAAAGTGGCTCTCAGACTTGACTTGTCTAGTTCTTAAGATCTATATCTCAGCAGTTGCACAAAACAAAATAATAAATTTACCCAACAATTTACTTTTGAGGAATCCTATAATTCATAATAATGATGAGAAATTTATGGTGATGATAAATATGAAAACATAAATATTTTGTGAAATATCAGTGTTTATTTTATATTTAAAATGTTACCCAGAAAATTGCTCTACTGATGTCACAGCTCTAGAGATAAGTTTATTTGTGTTTAAGTTTTGTGCTCTTCTAACATGTACTGATGTTGCTGACTAACATTTTACAGTAAGTGGGTTGCAGACAAGATCTTAAGTATGTGCAATGAATGTGTGAAATACTTTATTACCTCAGAAAGTGGATTGTGTGCCATCTTCTGCATCATTTACTGGATTGTAAATGTAATGGCAGATTCCAGATCATTTCTTGAGAGGCTATTTTTTATGCTTTTGGAATTGTTCAATATCCATGTAAACCACTAGTATGAAGTCATCTGGCACCTGATTTTAACAATGACAAGCTCTTCTTTAATCTTGTTTTTCTTTTATTGGGCCTTCTGGCCTTGTTAGGTAACTGATAGTATGCAGTTTGTACCCAAATCTGAGTGTATGCACTCAGATTTCACTACAATGAAAAGAAATGCACAACACTTGATATATGATTATATTGCCAACAATATTTATAGTTAAACATATTATGGAGTAGTATTCTAAACTGTGTGACTTTGTTTCTATTCTTGTTTGTCATTCTGTAATTTGTGTTACTGCATTTCTCTTACAATGGAGTCTTATGTCTTCCTGTGTATCCCCTTTCTGTTGTTTTTATGCCCTCTTGTCTATTTTCCTGCCTTCTCGTTCCATTGAAAATGTCCTGAGAAAAAACACATAAGGGTACTTTATCCATTTTAAATTAGATGATCTTTTCCTTGTGCTGATCTCTTTTACTGTCAGCAGCAGCAGCAGCACAATTTTTTCCCAAGAGAAGTTCTCTTCTAATTTGCAGCTTTCTCTTTTTCCCAAGAGCGTGTTCTCTTTCATACTTTTCTGTGTGATTATTGGTAGATTTTTCTCCTGTCTCTCTTGGTATTTGTCAAGTACCTAATGATATGCCCAGAGTCCTTCCACTCCATTGCCTTTCGCCAGTATCTCATCTGTTGTTCTTGTACATCATTGTACATCACCTCTTCAAACTTAGTTCTCTTCTGGTCTTGTGAAGAGTCTTTTGCTTGATTATATCAAAATGATTAGAAACCAATTTCTTCTTTCTTCTTAAAACCTCTTAATCTCACAATATTTCTTCTAGCGCTTGAATTTACAGTCACTTTGTTATGGCTGATTCCTCTTTTTTCTCAAAATCAGGATTGTGAGAATTGTAGTTTCTTATTTCCTAATATTTTATACTCCTCTCTTTCATCATTGTCATCATATTCCAAAGTCTGGTCTAAGTCCCTTCTTCTATGATCTGCTCTAACTTCCTTTTTATAACCACTTAGAGTTTCTAAAATCTGAAATGCTGTGTATTTTCATCCTCTTTCCTTGCACACCGTAAGCAAAGTCTGCACAAGTAGTGAGGCTGCACCTCAAGTACTGTGTTCAATTTTGGGCCCCTCACTACAAGAAAGACATTGAGGCCCTGGAACTTGTCCAGAGCAGGGCAACAAAACTGGTGAGGCATCTGGAGCACAAGTCTTATGGGGAACAGCTGAGGGAGCTGGGATTGTTTAGTCTGGAGAAGAGGAGGCTCAGGGGAGACCTCATTGCACTCTACAACATCCTGAAGGGAGGTTGTGAAGAGGAGAGGGTCAGCCTCTTCTCCCAGATAACTAATGATAGGACTTGAGAAACGGCCACAAGTTGCACTAGGGGAGATTTAGATTAGATATCAGGAAAAACTTTTTCTCTCAAAGAGTGATCAGGCCCTGGAATGGCCTGCCCAGGGAGGTGGTGGAGTCACCGTCCCTGGTGGTGTTGAAGAAGCATCTGGACAAGGTGCTATGAGATACGATTTAGCAGCTGAGTGGGTAGTATTGGTGATGGGAGGACGGTTGGACTAGATGACCTTGTAGGTCCTTTCCAACCTTGTGTTTGTATGTCTCTGTAAGTTCAGAATGGCAGCATTGCTTTCAGGCTGCAGCACAGCCCTAGCCTGCCCACCCCTTGAACTGTGCATCCCATCTTTCCTGCTTTCATATCGTCCTTATTTCTATCCTCCCCTTTTAGCTTTCTGCCTTAGCCTGTTCCCTTCAACTAAAGTAGCACTCTGTCTATACATAAAGTGCATTCATCTTTCAGTTTGTAAAAACTCCCATTCTCAGTCTTTATTGAAAAACCACCCCTTCATTCACATGCATGTTTTGCTTACGTGATTTAAATTGTGAGCCTGTCTCTGTGAAGAAAATACAGCATCGTTTCATGTCTTAATGGTGCAAAACATCACAACTTGCCACTGCAAGAAAATTTAAGCATTTTTTCATGAATCTTTAATACGGCTTAAAAAGGAGTGAAGGATTTAGCACCAGATGGTAGTGCTCTGCACGCCTGATAGCATAGAGGCTGCTTCAGACACTGAGCAGGGCCAGGATAGCCCTGATGGAAACGCAAGGCAGGAGGGATAGTCATCGGCTCGCACGGCATTGGTCTTCACTACAGGAAAAATGGCTTTTCCCTGAGGATTTGGGGAGAGTGGGCTAGAGCTTTTTTATAATGTTCAAGTGACCTGTGTGCTGTTACTGCATCTTAATAAATTCAAGCATCTCTCTGCTTGCTTTGTCACTTAATCCTCCCTTTTGCTCCCTCTTAGAAGTGCCTGTTTTTCTCTACTGATGACAGCTTTGTGTAACTTCTCCTGTTCGTAAGTAGAGCTTACATTTTTCAGTTATGTTGATAAATTGCTTATTATCACTTTCTAGTTCCTTGCTCAGTTAAAACTCATGGACTACAGCTTGCTGGTTGGAATTCATGATGTTGAAAGAGCTGAACAGGAAGAAGTAGAGTGTGAAGAGAATGATGGAGAAGAGGAAGGTGAAAGTGATGGGACCCACCCCATTGGAACCCCTCCAGACAGTCCAGGAAACACACTGAACAGCTCACTGCCCTTGGCTCCAGGGGAATTTGATCCAGCTATCGATGTTTATGGAATAAAATCCCATGAAAGTAAGCAGTAATAAATATTTTTATGTTAAGATGTTTTGATTCTTACACCAGAATCCTAAAGTCTTTGCAGCCACAAATGCTCAGCACCTATACGTGAATACATCTGTGATGCTAAGCATTGTTATGACCATATTTCTTAAACATGATGTATGGGGATGCAGTCATATAATTCACCTACTACACAATCAAATCAATATCCAAATATTGGCTTAGCTAGTCACATACAGCAGTTCTCAGTTAATTCATGGCGGTTTTTCATCCCTTCCAGGAAATCTAGTATCTATAATTGTTCTTTTCCTGGCAGGTAAGACAACACTGTTAAAAACAGTCTAGAAAGAATGAAAATTTGTGCACTCAAACCCAATTTCTGTGTTCCAGCTAAGAAGATTTTATAAGGAGTGTATAAGAAGCCTGAAACTGGGTTTCATGTTAGTGCGTAAAACTAAGTGTAACTAGTTACTTCTGGGAATTCAAGACAGGAAAGTTACCTTGTTTGTTGACACAGAAGCATTTCTTTTCATCTAAAACTTCATAGTTCTTTTTCCACAATGGAAGATGAAATCCACATTACTTGCAGTGAGCAGTAATTCCTAGGTCTGTATGCCAGAGGGTTATTTTACACTTGTTTAGAGAGTTTTGCATTATATAAGGGTGCAGGTAAACTCTCAGTTAAGAACAGCTTGAGCCTGTGGTCTTTACAGATCTGTGATTCTGACTGACATTAACCTGTCTTTGCTGATTGAGCCTTATAAAGTGTCCTTTGTCAGAAGGAAGAGTTGTGATTAAGATGTCTCAAAAATCATTCTTGCTGCCATGTATTTGCCATTTGCAGATGCACCTAGGAAGGAAGTATACTTTATGGCCATTATTGACATTCTTACTCATTATGATGCAAAAAAGAAAGCGGCCCATGCTGCAAAAACGGTAAAGCATGGGGTAAGTATCAGAGTTGGTTTCTTTCTCTGATTCCATTCATTCTGCTGCATTTTTGTTGTTTAATGCACCAATACAGCACAGTTCGGGAAGTCTAGGGAAAGAGGAAATAGGTAAGAATTTTTTCAGGTTTTTTCATTTAATGTGTAATTTATGTAAATCATGGGTTTTTTTTAAAAAAAGTCAGGTTTTTTCCTTTAACGTAATATTAATGTACAGAGTAACTGCTACTCATTGCATACCAAGAGTGGAACTCCATTTTCAGCTGTATGCATAGTTATCTTACTCACAAAGAACTCTAGTGAGATGCCTTTTTAGATCTTTGTCCTAAATTTGTGAGATGCACCTTCTTATTGCAGACAAAGCTGCTCACCGGACACCTGTATTAGTATACAGCTCTGTGAAGGCTGTTGTGAATGTTATTTCAGATGCAGGACCCTAGTGATAGTTCATTATTTGGTACAGCCTATTGAAAGTTAATTCTTCAGCATATACTGTGGCTGACTTTACAAGACAATTTGCAAATTTAAGCATAAAACATACATATGAAATACTTGGAGACCATTAAGTGGAGGCTTCTGTTTGACTGACATGAATTTCTTTATTTTGATATCAAACAAGTGTGGTGAAGAAGTCCAGGCTTCCAGAATTACGATTATCACTTCTGTGGTGTTTTAAGGTTCAAATTTCATAAATTTTTTGAAAGAGCATAATCATTTATGAGGCTAAAATCGCTCCTCTGTCTAAGTATCTAAAGGATCAGGACGTTGTGGGAGGTCTTAAGCAAAGGGCTCAGGGCCTTTAAGTTTACAGTAGAGAGTGATGTGGAATGCTCAGCAATGAGCCCTGCACAAGGCCTGCAGAAGGTATTTTTTGTATGTCTAAAACAATGCTCTCATTACTCTCTCTGCTCTCAGAGCAGCTGAAAGTTGATGCAGACCATATGCAGCCATTACCTGGCAATTATTAATGAACTTTGAATGTAGCAGACTAAAAACTCACACGTACAGCTTAAATAATGGATAGAAACATAGTGTAAGTAACAGCTATGCTTATTATAGCTGACTGTGATTGGAACTTATTACAGAACATTATGTTTGTACAATAATTTTGTTTATTTTGCTGTCTGTATTCTGAACCACCTGACATTGAAGTTTTTTCATTAATTGCAGGAATGCAATTTTCCCCTTTTGTAAAACAGGAAAAAGTGTATATACAAATGTAGCCTAGGGCTCTGAACACTTCAAACAAAAATATGAATGGAGTCATGACTTCACTGAAAGAGCAATTGTACAGCTTACTCAGCAACTCCAGGTTTAAATGCATATATATTGAAAAAATGTTACTCGTCGTTATCATATACTCCAAACCAGGTGATTTAGCATTCAGATGGCAATATACATTACACAGGTATTGACACATGAGATGGGAGTATGCTAATTTAGCCTTCTCTACATGAAGGCACTGCTGCTCAACAGACCAGAATCTGTTGCTGCATAAGTGGATACCATGGTTTTATATGCAGTAGAGATTATATAGGAGATTGAAGTACAATGAAAGTAAAGAGAAGGAAAGTAAAGAGCATATGATTGAGAAATGGGTGATGGATGCCTCACAATTACGGTGGTGAGTACTAAGTGTCACTGTACTCACATGAAGTCTAAAAGTGCATCAGTAAGATTCTGGCTGAGGGCCATTACAATTTTGTTTGTAGTGTCTGGTTCTAAGACTGCAAATGAAACTCATTGACTAAGGAAGACTCTCAGTGATTAATGACTCTTCCTTCTCTCTTCTTCTCTCCCACTTCTGTATATAGGCTGGTGCAGAAATTTCAACTGTTAATCCTGAACAGTATTCAAAGCGCTTCTTGGACTTTATTGCCAACATCTTGACGTAACCTATCATGTTACATAGGACAGACACGAGACCTGGGGACAGCAGCAGTGGCTACAAGTGTAGGGGGAAAAGGAACTCAGAGAAGCGCTCATCTTGCAGAAAGCAACCCCTTTGTTTACATCTGCTGGCAAAGATGACTGAAGTGGGGTGGAGTACTCGCTTTAACAGCTGCCTGATATTCCCAGCATAGTTCTAGCTATTTCTGATTCTTTTATGTGTGCAAAAAAAAAAAAATTAAAATAAATTAAATACATAGAACAGCTTACTCAGAGTGCACTGTGATGGTAATGCTCTGATGCTACCAGCTGAAATGGAATAAATGAGCAAAGAGGCGTGGGGTGGGGGTGGGAAAGAGTAAATGCATGTTAAATCTACAATATCGATATCAAATTGTAAACTGTGGATCAGTTTATTTTTTGAACTAAAAAGATACATGACAGTATTCTTCATGATGATGGTGATGATGATAATAATAAAAACCTTACTGCGAATGTTACACTTAGACCCTGCACACTGGCACTCCTTAAAAAAACCAGCTGCAACAGCCCTTGGTGCCGGCGGCTTTTCCCATTCGGTTCCTAGCAGTTGGGTTTTTTTTTTCCTTTTTTTTGTCTCCCTCTCCCATTTTTGTCTTCTTTTCAGCACATTGCTTCAGGAAGTGCAGCCTCTCAGGCATTTGAGAGCCGGTGTCTCTTATCTTACAAAGAGCTAACATAATTCATGCTCTGTGTACGTTTTAGCTACAGTAAGCTTATGTTAAGGGAAAACTTTGCTTATTTCACTTTGTTACCTGAAGTTTTCATTTGTTTTATATTCTTGCAATATAGGAACTAATAATGTTACAAGTGGAAAAAAGCTTATCTGAAGAAGTGCATAGTTTTGGGCAATAGTAGCTCCATCTTTCACCCATCGTGAAAGATGTGCAGACTGGTAGAGGTTCCATTCCCTTCTAATTTACTGGGAATTTGAAGTTTAAATGCTTACGTTGTACTGTTGAAACAGCGGTATTTTATTATAGATTATCCCTCGAAAAATGAACCCTGAATTTTACTGTTTACATTATTAGGAAAGCAGGGATATTTCTGAATTTCAGAGCCGTGTACAATATATGACTTTTGAGTTTACATGTAAAGGTATTTTGCAGTACAAATGAAGTAATATTTGTCATCTTCCAAGGTGTAATGTGCAGTAGTGTACTAAAGTGAATGTCTCGCTCACCTCTGCGATGGACTCTTTTACAATAAAATGAGAAAGGCTATTTCAGAGGGATATTTCCCGAGGTTGTCTTTTAGGATCAAAATGACGTGTCCTGCCATTTACTCAAGTTTGATTGTATAGTACATTGCCTAAAACTGTGCTGATCATGTTTAACTTGTTTAAAATTTTTAAACAATGACATTGTATTTCCTCTCTTCTTGTATTTTTCCCTGGAATACTCCACGCTTGAAAGAGGCAAATTTACATATGCTTAAGAGTTTATCTACTTACACACTGTGCTACAGCTGTGCCTTTAAAATTTCTTTATCGAAACTGTTCGATTTTGTAGGCAACGTTAAGAGAAGTCACACCCTCCCCATCATGGTTTATAACTCACAAATCAGGAGTGCCAGCATGCCTTCTCCGGAACTAATGTCAGCGCTGTTAAGCCTGCAACTGTGCATAACGTATGTAGTGGTTTACTTCTGAGGAGCCTATACAATAGCAACCCGTTACACTCTATTCAGCAGCCAAAGGCAATACTCTCCCTCTTGCTGTGTACTAATGTTTTGGGTTTTTTTCTCCTTTCCCTGACCTTTCCTCCAGGATTTTTTGTTACATTTGACTTAGTGATGTCCGCAGCACTGTAATGTATGTGTATACTTTTGTATTGTATGTATTTAAATAAGTTGGTACTGTGGCTTGTTTGCTTTTTTGGTTTGGTTTTTTTTCTGTCCTCTCCCTCGATATCCCAGTTGCCTACATTCCCATTCATTTTCTGAAGCATGCTGTGGCTTCCTAAAGGATGAGGCCACAGGGAGACCCTGAGGTAAAAATGAGGTACACACACTCAGAGTGAATATTGAATTGCGGCCAACGAGTGGACATTTTTAGACAATTTTAGACATTTACAGCAAAGCATTCTTTTTGTCTGTGTATCAGTTTTGTCACTCATCCTTGTTGATAAACTATTTGGAATGGGCAAGGAAGACTCATTATTGTGTATGTTAGTGCTTAGATTACACTCCAGACATGAGCAAGGCTTTATAAAATAAAGCACTTTGATGACTCACTAGGTAAATCCTTTGTTCTTGTGTTTCAACTATGATTCTGATCACTTACAGATGAATTTTGCACATTAAAATGAACTTGTAACTGAGATTGCAAAGGCAGAACAAGAAACTTTAAAACTTTTTCATTAGATTTTACTTTGCTTCTTCCATGCTTAATTTAAGTGGCTCAAAACATTTAGCCTTTGAGTTTTGGGGCTTAGGCTGTGCTCTGAGAGCAAATACTGAGGTTTGTAATTGGCAATTCTATGGACTAAATCATACTATTACTACAAAACCAGGAAGATTGTCTGCAATAGTTTATTGATGAAAGGATTGATAGAACTTTGCTAATGTGTAAGATCTTACACTAAACCAGTTATTTAAATAGTACTTGGTTGGGAATAAGCCCAAATAATTTGGGGGGGGGATGCAAGGGGAGCTTTCTCTTCTAGAATTTCAAGACTTTGTCAGGGCTTTCAGTGAATGATACAGCCCGTGTCACACATCGTGGGCAAATGACAAAAGAATGTCTTTTTGTCTTTATTGTGACTAACTTTTAATTCTTTTAATACATTAGGCCACTTTTCAGTTCCTTTTGATTTATTGCACATATATAGCAAGGCAATATTTTGAAAAATAATTCTGTCACATGTATTTTACAGGTTAAAATAATGATAAAGTAGCTTTTTCCCAATGGAGATGGTTGAGGAGCTATTCTGTTAAAAGCAGGTGAAGTCGTAAGGAGGGAAGAGAATCAGCTTCTTAATTACTCACTTAATGATGTCTCTAGTATTAATCCAAGCCTGCACGTCACACAGCTGCTTAGGGTTTTGAATGCACACAGTGCTCAAGGAGTGCTCCCCAGGTTCCATGGAGACATTAGCCACAGTTGACAGCAAGCTCCCTGGCTGGTTGTCCGTGTGTGCCACTCAGACCCTCTACCATGACCTCTGAACAGCCCGCCAAATTCTCACCTTGCCTTTTTAATACAGACATGAATGGGTTGTCAGTAGGTGATTTCTCAGTGCCATCTCCCTCGCACCATAAAATAAAAGCTTTGAGTACACAATGTGCCAGTTCTAAAAACCTGCTCCAGTTCTCCTGTTCCAACAAACTATTCAACAGCTGAAGTGTTAGCTAGGCTTTCTTTTTTCCTACGACTTCTGGACATGTTCAGATTTAACTTCCCAGCAAGTATACTACATTTAAGTTTAAAACCAGCCCTGTCCTTTGAAGCGGTGACAGTGGAATTATTCCTGCAGTCCCCTACAGCACGATTCTCTAGCTGACACTCCAACTCATCTTCATACAGCTACGGAGCTACAGTGTTCTAGACCTTACTGCTTGCTCATGGTGGACACCCTGCTCCTCCTAGTCTCTCAGCGCAGAGGCATCCCTAACCTATCTAGCTGGTGATGATTCCCTCCTGCCTCATTGATGAGGGTGAATGCTCTATCTCTTGGTGGAGTTTGCTACAGGGCACGGTGTGTTTGGCAGGCATTGCTGACTTCAGCAAGCAACTGAAGGACTTTGTCTTTAGTAGGAGTGTGTATATTACAATGCATAGGAAATTATTGTGTTTTCTGATAAAATCTTTTCTCTCCTTCTCATCTGAAGGCACTGATGGTATTCAAGGTAGGCAATCCAACTGGCTTGTTAATGCAAGGACTGCAGCAAAAGAAATGTTTAAATTAAAAATTCTTGAAAACAATATTTTTCTATGTAACTATGTAACTTAAAATGTGTCATCTGAATTTCCAGCTCCCTCCTGATGCTTACCTCTGCTTCATCAGTACTAGTTTGCAAGTCCCCAAACTGAGTGGCTTCACTGCATTCTGACAGTCTCATACTGCACCTTCGTCCAGTGTCTGCTCCACGTGTGCTGTCCACTGTTTCTTACTGGTTTCTTTCAAACTTTCATACATGCATTGGAAAAAGAATTGAAAGAGCAGTTAACTTTCAGGAGAAATCTGTTTCATCTCTTCCTTTCCATCCTGATTTCTCTATGGCAGGTATTGTTTTTGGAAATCAGCATATCCTTGACAGTGCAATGTGGTAGCAAAGAGCAGAGGTTGCACTGATGTAGTAGTGTGCTGTCTTTAATCTAATCTGGATAACGATGCTGGTTTACTCCTGCTTAAGATTTACCAGAGGCTTGCTTTCATGCTACAACAAGGGAATGTGCATGAACAAGTGATTGAGGAAGAGCCCGAGAGCAGCATCTTCAAGTGCCAAAGCAAGGTGGGAAAGGAAGAGATAGTTACGGCCTGTCCCAGAGCAGTTCAACTCTAGATAAACATTGGCAAGAATTGCATTAATCTTTTCCAGGGAGAGTAGTTCTGTGATTTCCCTGTGCTGTCCCTTCCCATTCCTCCCTAGCTGTATCATTAGAATTTTCTTTTTTTTTCTAGTACCTTACCTAACTCTGCATTGCTACAATTTAAGCCCATTAATATTTGTTCTATCTACAGCAGAACCTGAGAATGGTTTATTCTCTTCCTCTTTCAATTTCTCTTAATGTGATCCTGCCTCTGTGTACTGAACAGTGTAAATATTAGCTTTTGCACGTAGTAAATTGAATATTCCTTTTCCTTATTTAACAAAATAATCAAAATGGTTTAAGCCAGACAGAACGACCTATTCTTTATAATGCCTAATTTAAAAAAAAAAATCCTTGCTTCTTAGTTGTCAGTCACATTTTGAGTGCATTTACAGATTGCTATTTTGAGAATCTCCTAGCCATCCATTTGCCATCTAATACCAAAAAATTGCAATTACCACTGTTTGAGCAGAATGCAGCTTCAAAATGAATATGCAGCTACTGCTTAGCTGTAGTTATTGCTTACACTGCAATAAAATACTAGCTGCTTTTCTCTTTCACTGCAATAAAATACTAGCTGCTTTTCTGTTTTCCAAAAGCAAACAATATCGTGCTCTTAGCCTTCCTAATCATAGCTTCTCTTCGCAGCTTCCAGTCTCATCTCCATCAGTGATATGACATAAAATCATTATATGGTCGTAAGTATTAAGGTACAAAAAATACTTCTTTGCACGTTGGCATAAATTCATCCTTACTTAGTGCTCCGAATATTTGCAGGCATTTTAGTTATAGCCCAATGTGCTTTGGGTTTGTAAAGAGCTCCTACTTTGTTCCCACTATAATCTGATTCATTCATAGTGACTCATTTTATTTAGCAATGTGTATCCTATTGGAATAAATGGTGTTTGTGAGAACCTTGTGTTTTGAACAGGTTTGGCACTCGCATACAAGCCTGGAAGGTGAATTAACTCATTGCATTTCTCCATTTCTGCTCTTTCACCTTGCCTCTGCATAGGAAACTCAAGGCCAGAGCACTCTACTTCCTTTTATGTATTTTTAAGTGGATGCATAGAAACATTTCATTAGACAAATATCTCAGTCACTCTTCTGTCTACGGAGTATTTGGCATACCAAGGGGCATACGAGGGCTCACTGCACCTACCGGGCTGATAACAATTCTAGTTTGTCTCCCACCACCTGAGGATAACAGGGTCGCGTTTGATTCTGGTTGAGAGGGAAGTCCTGTGTTCCCAAGATGTGCCTGCTTATCCCAGCAGTTTGAATTGTGAGTGATGCCTAAGAATCCTTTCTGCCCCAGTAGGTCTGATTAATTAGTGCCTACTTTAACCAGGCACTTAATGCCATGGTGAACTTCATGCTCTGGGTCAGGCCCCTATCTTCCTCGCACTGTGTGATTGAATAACAAAACCAAAATGTTTTCTGCCTTGAAGGGTGGTAGTCTAAAGTATTTCCACTTAGTTTAGCAGTCATACTTGGATAGGAGTTTACTTGTACATCAGCTGCACCAAAGACTTTCTATTTGGGGTAGGGGCCTGTTAAAATACCAACTTGTACTGTACAGTCACGATCATCTCTTTGTAGGGTACCATGAAAATAATCTGCTTTTAGTTAAGCATGCTTATGGTTAACATCACTCTGCTGCTGCAGTTGTAGCAAAACTCTGTGAGACAGACAAAAGGACAGTGTCGGATCTGAGGGTGATGCAAAGTGGTCTAGAGCAGAGTTTCCAGGTTGTGTTCCCCTGTGGCACAAGTTGCAGCATCTCTGCACTGGTCTGCTCTTTCACCCCAGGTTGCAGCACCGCGGGGTGGAACAGGGTCTGTCAGAGGAGGAAAAATCAAGTGCATTTGTAGGCCCAAAGTTGAGCTCAACTGTACAGAAGTGCTTTTTGAGACCCCAGTCTGGAAGGAGAAAAACATGCTTTTTATACAACCTAGTGTTACTAGAGACATTGTGGTGTTTGAAATTGCATCTTGGATTTGAGAAACGTCATTAAAAAGGCCTGTATCGCTCCTCGCAGCACTTCCCCTGTTAGCCCCTAGCCTGACAAAGCTGAAATGCAGCTCCCTGCTTAACCTTTCACTCGTTTGCTCTGAGGACACTGAAGTTTGTTGCTGAGCTAAGAAGGCTCAGCTAAGGCTCCTGGAGCATTAACAAGGGGAAGAAAATAGACAGACTTCCTCAGTTATTTAACTGCTTTCTAAACAGTTTTTCATGCATGCCTGCTGATCTCCCATGCCAGTTTCCTCGTTACACACACTCCCCACAGCCATGCTTTAGGAAAACACACATCTGGCATATCGTCTGCATTTGTGTCCCTCTGTTCCTGCCCCTTCATTGAAAGGTAGAAATAGAACTGCTTAGTTTACCACCAAGTTGCAGGACAAAGTGGACAAAGCCACCCTGTTTAGTCCTCCAGTGACTCAGTTTCTAAAGAGGAGCAGGGGGAAAGAAAAAGACAAGGGAGGACTGAGGGGGGACAGACACATAGACACTACCTGGTACACCCAAAATTTGGCAGCTAAGGACAAATACAGGGCAGGCAGAAGACTGCTGTGACACTGTTTCACGACTGACTGCACAAACCCTCTGCAAAGGATGGCATCTGAGAAACACGAAATAAAGCCACTGAGCAGTGTCCCATCACTGTGCTCCAAGTTCTCTCTTTCCAGGAGAACCAAAGCTGAGCACATAGCTTCCTCAATAAAGGAGTGAATCAAGCTGGACTAATCTGATAGAAGTGACTCATTTACTTCTAGGGAGAAAAAGAAACTCACACCACAGATTGCAATAACAAGGTTTTACAGGAAGGGGAAGGCATAAACCAAAAAGCTTAACATTTTCTAAAGCAGCAAGAAAGAGATGGTACTGAGGCCAGCAGAGAAATAAAGCTGAGAATAAGAAACAAAATACAGAGAAGCTACTGAAAACATACTCCACAATATCCCTGAGCAAGGGGTGTCTGCTCTGTGTTCCTGGGTATGGCATTACCTGCAGCTGCTCCAAATCCCGGGTCAGGGAGGACAGTCCCATATGGATTAAGGAACAGAGAAAAATCTCAGACCGTAAAGATTATGACGCAGAAGGAAAGGTGTGAAGTACTATGTTGACAACACCATAGAAACGTTTTATAATATCATTCTCACCTGAAATATTGTGAGAGGTGCTATGGCATAAGATTAGAAGTCAAGCAAAGGAGGGAGGAGAACTGATCAGCCTAGAAATCAGAATGATAGCACCCCATTAAAATAAAACCACCCAACATCCTTAAAGGCAATTCAGTAAAAGCTTCACGGAGGTAACCATGCAAAACATAATTAAACTGCTGGGCTCATGTCATATGGTAATATGTTAATACAGAAAAGACTCCGAGTTAGGAGGATGGGCAAGTGGAACATTTTCATCATCAAAATAAGCTGTTTCTGTGAGCCACACCAGTCTGTGGAAACACTGCTTATTTGGATGGGGGTTTCTTCTGACAGACCCAGAAACATTTCCTCATGCATGATGTAGACTGTGGATTTCTCAACTTCTTAACTCAGTCTCCTCATCAGACACACTCCCCACAATCATACATTTTGGCTTCATTTACAGTACTGAGTTGTCCTGCCTAAAATGGGTAATTGTTTTCACAAGTACATTTGGGCAAGGGTGGGGAGTTGGCTAATCCATAAGGAAAGAAGCTTTTCAGATGAGAAAATGTAAGTGAAGAAACTGTATTCTCTTAAGGACCACTATGAAGTAGCCTCTTCCTTCTCAGACACTGGGGGTTAGGTTAGGACAACTTTAGGTTATTAAACAGAGATCTAACTGGCCTTCTCGGGGATGGTGCATTAGCTGTCTCATCAGTCCATGAGATGCAACCACTGCTGCAGTGAGAGAGCAGATCACAGCTGATGTCAGACTGGGTGACTTCTACAGTCTGATGTACATATTGCAATTGCAGGCTTATGCTTTGAACATGTGGCTTCACTGGAAGATTAGAATACAAATGTTTTAAACACCAAATGCTCTCCCAAAATGGGTTTCTGTACTTAACAAACCTCCAGAGAAGAGCTGTTCTACCTTACATTCCTGTACTGGTGAGCAGGGCTCATTATCCAGACCTTCTCCAAAGGCACAATTCCCTGCATTACCACTGAGCAGCTATACATTTATTAGTGAGATTACTGAGACAGAATTTGCTGGATTCCTGTCAAATACAGCTTCAAAGAAGGAGGAAAAGAAAGCACAGAGCTGTTGTTAGTAATCAAATTCCACTACACACTAGAAATAAAAAAGCTTTTTCTAAAAAGGTGAGTAAAGATGAGCATACATCCCAATTTAGAACAAGAGGGTGGGAAGCATTATGCAATGAACCATGGCCAACCACAGATACCCAGAAAGTGAAGGCTTATGATCTTCAAACATAGCCAAGCTTAATAGCATAAAGCGCTTTAAAAATCAAAACTACCAGTTTAAATTAATCCATGCTTTATAAGCAGGCAGTGTAAAGAACGCAGCTGGGACATAATAGGATCACAGTAACTCAAGTCAAGGAGTAAATGGGTTGCTGCACTCTACACAAACTGTGAGCTGAGACCAGAAACCTTACTGGGGGAGAATCTGAGGCACCGAACCTCGTGAACACCAGGGCTGGCGGAGCTGTTGCAAGGTATCCATGGTCCAAACACAAGCCAGGGGCTACACTCTAAGGTAAAAACCTACAAGGAATGGTGGGAAGGGAAGCTAATATACTTAACTTGATATGATGTTTCCAAACAAGCGTTCTCTCATTACATGGGGCAACTAAAGAAAGGAATCTGCACAGTTACAGCACTCACCAGGTCTTAGAGAACGTAACTTCACAGCCAGGCATAGCCAGAGAGCTACGTTTCACAGTTTATCCTGAAAATAAAGGGCTGGAAAACTCAGATAATGCAAATAAACCAGTGAGGAATCACACACAAACATACTTCTGGGTATTTTCTAGATTTTTTTTGACCAATGTTTGGTTTTAGGTCTCTCATATGATACAGATATTGCCATGAAGTCACAGCCAGGAAATTAGTTTTAGATGTTAACAGGCAAACTGTTTCTAATTATTGCTTTTTTGCTAAACAAAGTGATGTAAACAGACCTCACATATAGCATAACGTGTTTAAGCAAAGTTCTCTGAGTGCTTTAGTTTCTTGCTTGTTCCACAACTTGAAATGTTACCTTTCAAAACTAATTCACAGCTTAGGGTGCACCACTCTGGGTTTTTAATCACTGTAGTAGAAAATAGTCTCACTTACTTCCCTTGCCCTCCCTGCAGTCACAATCAGGTTTGGCTTTAACTATGACTTTCCTATAGCAAAGGTTTACAATGGTAAAAAGTTGCACTATTTCTCAAGTCCACTCTGTCAAGCACAAGCCATTCTTTCCAACCATTATTCACTTTGGAACACATTCAACACATCAAAAGAAATCCAGAGACATTTGAAATATTTTCTAACTTGGAAATACCTTGAATTAGAAATCAAAATTTGATCCAAAGCCCAGGAAAGGCTCCATGTAAATACAATACTTATTGAACCAAGTTCTTCAAGCATAACCTTTTCATCATCAGTGACTCACACAAATTCATCCCTGTGAAAATAAAAGGTGTTGCTGTTTTAACAGTGACAGCATAAATTCATATTTCCTGTCTTTCTTGCCATTGATCTGGATTTGTCATGGTAAAAGTACTTATATTGTTAGCCCAAATTCCAATATTTATTTGGGATGCGTGTTGAAGTACATTCTGCTTCGTAGCAGCGTAAAAAGTATGAGTGTACCTGTACTAAAAGCTTTACAGCACCACTGCAGCTGTGAAAGGAGAGTCAAACTTCTCACCAAAACATTTACAGAGTATAACGATATTAAGTATAATCACTTAGCAAGACAGATGTTTGGACAGACCCACTCCTGAACAGTATCTTCAGTCCCATTTGTCTAATGCTCCCACAGAACTTAACAGCCAGCTCAAACATCCCTTCAACTGTCAAATAAATTCCCACAGACCAGATGAGAGCAGAACAAATCAAGCCCCAGCACACACAGTATGTGCTAGCTTTCCTACAGCATAATTAGTACCATACAGCTTCTCTATGCAACAGGATAACGCTCTAGTTATTTCTAGGCTCAAAGCCTTTTCAATAGTACTGATTTTTGATTAGGAAAGAAATACCACAAAATCATCTCAAAATGATTTTATTGGGGGGGGGAAGAAGAGGGGGGAGGAAGCAGGAGGGAATAAATTAGAAAAAAAACCAACTGGAGAGCAGATGTTAGTCCTAACAAAGTACATGGCAGTTTGCACTGAAGAACCTGTTCCTTCAAGAAGTCTCTTATCTGTAATGTAGACCTAGGTCAATGTGTTCCTCTTACAGGTTCCAGTACAGCAAAACATGAGAGAATCTGCCCAGGTGTTCTGCTGTCTTGCTCTGGTTTGGTAAAAATGGAGGGAATATCAGCAGACTAATAATTACCCTTGCATTAATGAAAATAAGTTGGAACAAGAGTCTCAAAAATTCTAGGCACTAAACTTTTTAACTCACCAAGTTGCGTCATGCAAATGAATGAAACGTGGGAGGTGAGCAGAAGAGAAATTAAGGGAGACAGCTGTTAATGTACTTGGATGACACACACCAATGGGTGTTGTTGAACAGCAGAATGGTGTCAATTCCCATTTTTTGCAGCTATGGTACACCCCTTCATTCATGCAACACATGATACTCAATTACCCTGCAGAGGTCACAAAAGTCAGCTATCCCTTTCATCTCATTCACATCAATTAGAAAAATACGCCAAAGTTCACTGAGATTGATTTTTTTTTTTAATTATCATGTTATTTTATGATATTTAGTGGACAGATTCTTGACTCCAGAAGCTCACAGCCTGCTATCATCTCCTCAGAGCAAGGGTAAAGGCTGCAGAAAGAAGTAGGGAGCTGTCTGGAAGCAAACTAAAAAAAAATCAGATACCTCTGGTGGATGTGCCAAGGAACCATTATCAAAGGTGCCCCTCGAAGTCACAGTCATTCCAGAGAGAAACAATAAGGGAAAAGAAAAAGAATGGACGTGGCCTGACAATTTTAAGGCGGCAATTTCACCACCCACAACCAGCTGTTTCTAGGGCAGAAGCATCAATTGTGCTGGTCCTGGGACAGCTACCAACTATTGTGCCCAAAACGTCCATCCGCAGCAGCAGTATTAGCTGTCAGTGCATATTTCCTAACGTGGTGACATTCCTTCTGCCCTCTTGCTTTTGTTTGGGCTTTAACCTTCTAATTAGTGCCAATCCACTTCAGCGTTTTGTTAGGAGTCCATCCTCAAATCCCCTCCCATCCTCTGCCAGGCAGCTTTCTCTAGCTTGTTCTCCGAGATGCTCTTTATGCAATATGTGTATTTCTACATATACAATAAGATTCTGGAAATGTATGATCCACTGGAAGGCTGCACGGGATCCAAGCATTTCTTTGGCATTTAAGTTGTAATGTAATGTTCAAACCCATAAATACACACGTGCAGAAAAGCGAACATCTTTAGATCTATAAAGTTAACTATTTCTTTTCAAACTTCCTTTTTCTATCACCAGGTTTGACTGTAAAACAGAGCCCCTTAACGAAAACACGCTGCATCAGATCCTCCTGTGCCATTTTAGGTTATCACCTCATCAAGAGAGAAATCCTTTTAAAATTAAAAATAGCCTCCACGTTCAAGGCAAGGCAGCAAAATTATTCCCAATGAGATAAAAAAAAAAGAAAGAAAAAAACCCATTCTCCATCTGATTTATTAAAAAAGGCAAAATGAATGCACAGTGAGACAGCAGCACACTTTGCTTTCATGAGGAAAACCAGTCTGTTCCATGCTGCTTCTCCAGGAATTCCACCTTCTCCACTCTTATCACCATCCCATACACAGCTTATGGGAAGATAATGCAAAGCCATAGTGCAAAAAAAACCAAACATACACAGGGTTTTGGATTTTTTTTACATTAATTACCTTATACAGCTCTCTAATCTCTGCACAGGAATTTAGTACTCCACAATTTTCACTTTAAGAAACAACTAAACCTAAGACAAAGCCTGAAGTCTCCCTGATTGCCAGAAGACACTGATCTGCACGGAGCAGCCCTAGCCCAAGTCTCCCCACACATGGCCCCTTTTTCCAGCTGCTTGTCATTTGGAAATGCAATGTGTTTCGGAAGTTCTTGTCCAGATCAACTGTGATAGAACAAGGAGCAGTGGCTTTAAACTAGAAGAGGGTACATTTAGATTAGCTATAAGGAAGAAATTTCTTTTAACAATGAAGTTGTGAGACGCTGCAACAGGCTGCCCAGAGAAGTGGCGGACGCTTCATCATAGGAAGAAGTGCTCAAGGCCAGGTTGGACAGGGCTTTGAACAATCTGACCTACTGAAAGATGTCCCTGACCATGATGGGGGGGGAGGGGGAATGGGTGTTGGACTAGATGGTCTTCAAAGGTTCCTTCCTACCCAAACCAACCTCTGATTTTAACTGTACAGTCCCACACTGTAAGTCAGACACTGACTGGAAGCTTTAGATCTGCCATTAATAGACTGCATGGCTGATTCACACATTCACAGTAAGCCCAAAACACAACCCGAGTGCCAAATTTATTGCACATTTACAGCAAATCCAACACTTCCCAGAAACTTCAGGCTTATTGCAGATGCTAAGCACAGTAAAATGCATAGCGGTTTCTGTCTGGGAAATTCCCTGCACACAACAAATGGTGTGGTAGCCTTCACTCGGCAGGTAAAATTAAACACATCATGGCAGCTGCGTTGATGATGATGTTGGGCCTGGAAGAAACAAGATTAACCCATATTCTGAAAAACAGTATGAAGCAAAACCAAGAATAATAATGGTATGAAGCAAAACCAAGAATAAACCTCCCTCCACTTCTCTAGAGGCTGTGCAGGAAAGTGCATTAACTGAAATCACTTTTCACTGGCAGTTGCCCCTTGACTGCAAGTAGACATCTTTGAGTTAGAGTCCACCAACATGAATCGTGTTTTCTGTCAGTGTTTCTAGCTACCTTCCTAGGGGAAAGGATCCTCACTGGCTGGCATAAAACTATTGACATTGTATACAGCTGTTTCATTATAGCTGTTCCTTCCACTTGCTTATCAAGAATTATGCCCTATCATGACAAACATTTATCTAAGGACCTTTATATTAATATAATGCTTCATCCTGTTAATATAATGCATTTCATTGTAATTAGTAGAAGTGGTACCTCAGCAGACAATTGAGGTTTTGCTCAGCTTTGTGATTGTACGCACAAGTTCACAATACAAGATTAACTTTCTTCAATTAGTTAAACTACCTCTCAGCTTTCCTTTCCACTTCTGCAGTCACACAAAATCTGTTTTTAAAGGTGCATTCTCAAGACTGTTGTGATAAATGGAGCATGTTAGTGAAGCAGCTTAGGCTTTAAGTTTAAAAGAAATACATATAATTAAAGCAGAAAGTTTCTTTGCACAACAGAGACTGAAACTCCTAACATCTGGTAAATGTAAAACCTCTCAAACATTAGGCTACAAAGCCTCAGCAATTGCTAAAAATTATATAGATATTCAGTACTGTGCCACATTTCTGAAGCATCAGTGCAGGAATCTATGAAACATGCTCTTCACCTCAATTTCAGGTAGCATATGCACTGACTGTATATAAATTATTTTTGAAAGGGTGTGTTTCAATATAGCTTATCATGTACAATAGTAAATACATTTTGAAACTGTCTGGCAATTAAATTTCTTAAAGCCTTAGTTTTGTGAAAATAGATCAAAACCAGTTTAAAAGCTGAACTACGAGCTAGGATTTTGTTGCTTGTCCTGTAAGGAAATAATTTGCAATCTACATTATCTAAATAAATGCCTTTCAGAGTACCATGGTGTTTATTTTTTTTCCTCAAAATTTCTGTTATTGGGGAAAAATCAACACAGAGACAAAAATATTTCCACTGACTCCCACACGTCTTTTATTAGGCTCAAGAGGCAAAGAAAACACGTAACACCTGGAAATCTGATGGTAAGAGGAAACTGGAATTATTTTTATCTATTTCCCCTCTACACCTCCACTACATTTCTTCAGACCCTCATTAAGTCATATGTCAACTTGGGAAGATACGCTTTTTCTCCAAACTCCCTCTGACAATGCATTAATTCTCCAGTGTGTTTCTGCAGCAGAGCATTTTTCTCTCACATTCAACCTTCCAAGAGAACGATTTCACCTTTTTGCCCAAAGTAATAAGTTCACACACACACACACCCCCTTTGTTTTTTAATTCATCATTAAAATGGTATTCTGTGCTTCAAACAGGTTAATCTCAAGTGTGCACCACAGACATTACCTCATCTGTGCAGCATATGCAGCTCAGTACATACAATCTCCTTTATGTGACAATCTCTTCAAGATTGCAAATTATCATTTCCCTATCAGAAACATGAAAGCATTTTTCACATTGTGAAGAGAATGATGGCACATAAAGGCACCATCAAAACTTGCATTATCTTTAAAAGACAATGAATGCAGGGTAAAAAACCACATGTTCTTGTTCACATGGAGTCAACAGTGGTGTCATTTGGTTTTATAAAGAAATTATTTTTTTTTGTATGCATACAGTTTCTTTTTTTCATCTGTAAAATGTTGAAGGCTTCAAACTTACCTCTATGTCCTAGCTGATAGATATTCCATTATACCTCAAGGGATAAAGATTTTTTAAAATTATGCATCCTATGCACGCAGCAGTAGTTCAAACTTAGCTGCTTGGGCCAATACTAGAACAGTCAAACCTGTATTGAAGAAATATTTTTAGTGCTTCATGTTTGGCACAAATTATTTATGACCCAAGATAGATGGAAAATTATTTCCATAAGCAGCTTGCTTTTCTTCTTTCTTTTCATCATTTTTCCTCTAAATGCTCACCATAACCCATATGTACACTCCTTCATGTGTTCTGCTAGTGGTATGCAGTTCACTTTTGTTACTGTGGGTAATGTGTGGCTATCTAAATTACCTGTATTTAGTATTGCTAATTTTTCAGCATTTAAGGCTAAATCCTATTCCTGTTGGCAAAACTCTACTAGATTTCCAAAAAGACCAGAACAAGTCACTAAAAAAAGAGCATTGTCTAGCTTGCCTAAACCTCAAGCTCTTACACTCTCCTATGTGCTGTATTACGCAAAGGAAGCTCCCTAAAGGGCATAAACAGCTGGGTGCATTTTCTTTTCTATTGTTTGAGAAAGAAAAAACCTATACATTTGCAACACTCATATATGATTTTGTTACCTAGAAAACAACCACATACTAAATAAAAACATCTCCAAACTCACATATATAAGACTTCAAAATCTCTTGATCTAACCAAACAGTTTGCATTTCGAGCCCACTAACACCACCGTTGCATCTGGACCATTACGTTTAATAGCCCTCAGTGGACCTACCCCTCCCTGAACCCTTTAATACATTTGGCCTCCACAAGTGGTGCATGTATTCACATACCTTTCTCTCACTGCAGTCCTAGGAGCCTGAATTAGCCGTATCGGCAGAAACCTCCAGGAGGTTTGAATAGTGTGTTTGGAGGATTAAAACGGTCAATAGCCCACGGCAGAATAAAATGTCCCTCTAACAGAAAAAAAAAAAAAAAGGAAGAAAGCCCTACCCAAAAATAGATAGATAGAATTTCTGTCTTTAAAATCAGTAAGGTTTCTTGATCACTTTAAATATAACTTGGAAATAAAGTCTGGAAAAAAAAATCTCCATAGCTTCCCATCTCACTGATTCTACCCTTTCCTTCAAACTATTTGCTGCAAAGTCTGAAGACAACAAAGAACTGACCTTAAGGCTGATCTCCATCAAATATCTTCTATATTACTTTTGACTAGATCTAGACAGCGTATTATATACAGCGCCAAAGCTCAAGTAAAGGAAGAAAATTCCACATTAAACACAGATAATGCCCATATTAGTTGTTAACTACTATTAATATAAACTACATCCCTTCTAGTGAAAGATAGCTCAGTATTTCCAGGACTTTGTACTGACAAAGTCAACGAAAGGGTGCAAAGTGTAAGAATGTTTATTTAAATAATAAAATGTAGCTCAGAAGAGAGACTGACTATGAATGTGAGCCTTAGCATTCATTAAATCTCACGTTTCACCGAGGACAAAGAGATGTTGAGGGAGAGAAAGTACAGGGCTGTGGGGATGTTAAGGAAATAGAACCCACAATAAATATCAGGGAATTATAATAACGCTGCATTTCTTTATTTCTAGCATAAAACTGCTCCCAAATTTGGTATTTCTCAGCCTAAGAGAGGCTGAATAACACAAGCATTTTCTGTCAAGCCTGTTCAGTTGTACAGACACAATCTGCACAACTCAGCAGACAGACACAAGCACAACAGAAACATGCAGGTAACTGTAACCAAGAGTTTTGTTAAGACACACATTCTGCAGAATATAAAATATTTATCACCACCACAGGTGGTGTAACAGTTTGTTGTGCAGATGCTTACCAGCCTGTCTATGAAATCGAGAAAAAGAGTGGTTTTACCAGCTTCACCTGAACTCAGAGCAGTGACTGAAGCACAAAACTCAGGTAGAAAAGAGTCCCCAAACTCCCTTTTATCTTTGGGTGACTGTCCTTTGCCAAACCCTTCTAAGCACAGACAACTGTATCTGGACACCAACATTACTAGAAGGTTGATAAAATCTGAAAGGGATCTAAAACCTGTAGCTGTGAATGTTGCAATTGGAGTTGGTGTCAAAGCAATTCAGCTGTCTGTCCTTCCTCCAGAGCCTCAAATTCAGATGGTGCACAGTCCCATGCCCAGAGCAAAGCTGGGGCATGGGGTGCTGGGGAATACTTCGGGGCACCTAGTCAAAAGCAGACAGGCCAGATCTGATTGCAAAGACCCAGGAGTACTAAATCAACCAACAACCAGAGCTCCAGCCCAGACTCAAGACTCCAGATGCTCTTCCTCTTTTCATTTCCTCTCTGAATTGCTTACTAACATCTGTGTTTCCTTTTAAATACCATGCTACGATCCAAAAGCATTTGTAAAATGTGTTCGTTTATACCAGGATAGAGTGTTATTAGATAAAAGTGGTAGAATACAGGGGTTATGTAAAGCATGGCAGACCAAACATCCAGAAGGCAGCATCCTCCTGTTCATGGTCCTTCCAGGCAGCATCTCCCAACTCATACACATGCTCACCTCTGGTGAAAGTTTGCCTCAGTTGTTGCTGTTTCCTATTTTCTCCCCTTCAGCTGCAAGACAGCCTGGAGAGCAACACATCTGCTGAGGAAACGAGATTTCTAAGAGTTTGCTATTCAGTTACACAGTTGTTTTTTCCCAATCAAGCCTCCCCACCTTTAAATTCATTGTCAGAGTCAATAAGTTTTCAATTGCGTGCTTAGATAGTGCTGAGCCCTTGGAAGGCAGAATTAACCAGAAGGACAACAACCAGGGGCTGTCTAAGCCACGTAACAGTTTTAAAAACCAAGTGACACAAAAGCCTGCTGTTCCTGCCTGCAGCAATATCTGCTCCTACTCCCACCTCATTAATTGCTAGTTTTCCTGATTATAGAAACAGCTTTTTCTGCTGCTGAAATGCATGGCATCATGTCATTTGCATATGCAAACTGACATACGAACAATGAACCAGTTGCACAGTTCCTTAGAGAGCAACAATGTAGAGGATTTACGACATGTATATGGCAACAGGCAGAGAGAGGAGCAGGGGGAGATGGATACACAAACCAGTTTGTGACGTTCTTTGCATTGTTTTTCGGATAAATAATCTTTCATGGAGTTTCTTGAAACAAAATATGTAACACATTAGCGGATTGCACTGGATTTAGGAAAATAACAGAACTAAGTATCTGTGCAAGTTTTCCTTGTCTCCAGATGCATAACCTGCTTATCAGATTTTAATGTATGACCTCTGGTTACATGATCACACACTGTTCTTCCACAAGATCTCTACATTGTTCAATGCAGAGAAGACAGAGTTTATTTAATGAACAGAAGCCTAGCACTTTGTTTTCTTCCCGTTATTCAAGGTATAATCCAAGACTTCAGTTTTACATGCCATTTAAACTCTACCATCCAAAAGGAATCACTCATTTCCTTATGGACTTTTATCACTGTATCAGAATGCCTCACTAATTTTTTATTATTTTGTTCCTAGGTCAGATGGCAGACACCATTATGGCTCCCATTTTACAGACCATGAACTGGAGACAGGTTAGGAGAAAAAATAAATAGTAATTTGAGATGCCAGAAGCGTGCATTTTCAAAGTATTTGACATTTTATAGGACTTCATAGATTCAAAGCACAGCTCTCGTCATATCAACTTCACCTCTGAGTGTCTAGCATTCCCACAGTCTTATTTCACAAACATGAAAAAAACAGTGACTGCCTGTAGAAGATTGGGCTTAAATAATCCGACGAGGAAAATGTACAGCCCTGTAGCAATGGCAAGAGTAGGCTCCAGTTCTCCAGAACATCATTTGGCTGCCTTAATCATTAAACAGTGATTCTACCAGCTCTAGGACAGATAGAGCCATTTTTTTCTGAAGGCAAACCCAAAAAATCCCCAGAAATTGTATCACATGGACTGATGCTGAACCACAAGGATCACCACTGGGGCTGACATCTGTAAATCCACTTCCAATGCACCTGCCACTTGAGGTAAGAAACCAACTGGCAGCAGAAGTAGAATCATAGAGTAGGTTGTTACATCTGTGTGGACCAGCACTGAAAGAGTGAATTGTAGGCAGACACCAGAAAATTTCCCAGCTTTCTGGTGATTCCAAAAGAAGGGTGAGATTTAGCAATACTCAGTCCCATCCCTGCTTTGAGCAGGAGCTTCCAGTCTTTCTCCTTGAGCTTCCCTCCTTTCTGCCCCAACCTCCACAGTGTTTCAGGCCCATCTACAGCCCTTGGTTCCATGTCAAGCATCTCACCCTAAACTCTGCCTGGACAGCCCCAGTTCCCTGGGCAATACCAGAAAATGCCAAATTGTGCCTCCGTATTTTAAAACACAGGAAAATGACTCAGTACGTATGGACTATTTGGCCTGACATCAGTAGACAGCTGAGAAGAAAGCAGAAGACAGCCACCCTGGTATAGTACAGTTGGATTTCTCCCAGACATCTGACTTGACTTGGTACACACAACAGCCAAAACTTGCTTTACACGAAGATAATACAGCATACATAGATTTAAAACCATCTTACTGAAGAATATCAAAGCATATGATGTAGTTTAATGAGAAAGTATACGAAAGGGATTCTTTCCTGGGTGAATCTTCTGGGACCAGTTCTCATTCTATTTGTCTATCCATTAGTGATCTACACAGTGGCATCAGATCTTGGTCTACTGACTACTTCTGCATGGCACTAAAAGCAAGGGCTGCAGAAATTAACAAAGGGAACATGTTATTCTTATGAGCTCTGCTAAATGGTCACAGCCCTACAGGATGTTTCAGAACAGCCAAATGGTGATCAGAAATGCAGGTGACACTGAAAGGACAGAAGACTACTTTGGAAATCAGTTTCTCAGAGGGAAGCCGAAGAGTCCATTTAAATAAGCACCAGAACATGATCTTGTGGCATAAGGTGCAAATGGAAATATCGAGTGAGGGGAATTGATTTTGCTACATTACAATTCACTCCTGAGACCACTACTATGTGCAGTCCTGATGCCCTCTTCTCTGAGTCTCTCATCTTCCTTAGAGACAGTTGCACAAAAGCCATAAAAATTCAGAAAACAAGTCATAAAAATGTGAGCTAATGAATGGCATGGCTAGGTTGGGCTGGAGAACCATTGTCGATTTTGACCCTGGAACTGGTTTTTAACCTAGCTCCTTTATGGGCACTGGCCAGGCCCATATGTTTTGCAGATTCCAATGAAGGCAGCTATTATTTTTTCAAGTTTTGCATTTAAGCTTTCTGCCACTAAGTACAGGAGTCATAAATGAAGGATTTTCCCCTGCATACAGATGTAATAATTTGGCTTCTGATCTTAGGAAGAGATACAGATGTATTTTTATCTTCATTTCCTAAGGAAACTGAGATGCACAGGCACCATGTGTTTCCATATGTGTATGGCCCAGTAATTGTCCAAATCCTCTGGCCAGCTTTAACCAAATTTGACTTAGGAATACTGATTTGCTTTGAGCTACAGAGTTACTACGTATTTTCACAAGGAAGGACATGAGTTTGGGTAGAAAAAAGGGACTTCATCAGCACCCTACACAAGGGAAAGTGGTAGTACAACCCTCAAGATGCCACATGAATCTCCTACTGGTCTAAATAAGATGCCACATGAATCTCCTACTCACAGCAAAGCTCCACTCAAGAGTTCAAAATCAACAACAAAACACAAATCTGTACAAACTGCTAGAAGGGGTGAAGGCAGATTAGTGGAATTATTTGTTTTGGTTTTCCTCCAAAAGAGCAGCTCTTGGCCCCAGCTGCGGAAAGATGCTAACAGAGGAGAACTGAAGAGAGGGGAAGAAAGCCACCCCTCAGGGCTCTGCCTGCTCCAGCATTTTCAGGGACAGGGGTTGCCAGGCCAAGGCAAGGTGTTGCTGCCAAGTCGGGGGGGTAGAGACCTGGGGGAGGGTTAACCTTCCCCTACAGGCTGAGCTATGCCTCACCTGCAGGAGCAGGCAGCTCTGGTCATCTCTGTTGTCACAGGAACCTGACAAGTTGAAAAACAGATTATAAGACTTCATAGAGTCCATCTATGAAAGTACTTAGGAGATTCTTCTCCAGTTTGACTCATTTGCTACCTAAAAACGCAGTCAACTAAATACAGATGAAATCTCTAAATCTCTACCAACTGAAATGTAACCTTCTGTGGTAAAATATACACAAAGTGTAGATACATGGAAAAAACATTGATTTTTTACTAGGAGGATATACAATCCAACTCACTGTACTGTTACAAACAGTATTTTTCAGATAATATTTAATAAATTTCCTTAATGAACTGGCTTTGTAGTAAAGTATCTGAATAAATCATGACTATTTGAATGATAATCTGCAAACAGCAGCGGTACCAAATAAAAACAAATCTAGGAAGTTAACACCATCTTATTTTTTTGTTGAAACTCTGAAAAATTCTACAATAAATTCTATTACACTGTTAACAGCACTGTTTCCCCGGTCAACTCTCCCTCACTTACCTAGCTGTACTTCACAGAGATGACACACCTGAGAAACAAATGTTTCTAGATTTAATTTATCAGTTTGAAGACCTTAACACATATGTATGCAATATCACAGGGTGATTTTCTATAAGCAAACCAAGTGTTATTCTTAGAAAAATTATAACATTTTCAACTGGCGGAATTCTTTAGCTACAAGCAAAACCTTTTGGGTTTTAATTGTGGGGAAATTATTGCTAAATCTATGAACTTTAGCATTAGTATAATCTGACAGTATTTCTAAAATAAACCTATGTCACAGCAAGTACATATTCCTTTAAATATTTTAAGTGGAAATATCCTCCAGGGGAATAAGTAGGACAAACATGTTTACGATTATTCAGCACTGTAGATTGCTGAACTGGTGATGTCAGCTGTACAAGACATTTCTGCAGAGGAAAAAAAAAAAAAAAGAAAAAGATACCATTTGAATGTCCATATCTATGTCCCCAGATTGAAAGCAAATGGCCCAGAACTGGTGAGAGGAATCTGCTCCTCACAGCTGTGTGTAAGAAAAATACACCAGAAGTAACATGGAACATAGTCAGCTTTCAAATTAATATATTTCAAAGCATTCTTTATTAGCAGAAAGTATTCTAGTTAACAGTAATTATTTTATATTCATGCAAAATGTTTTTTTTAATATTTTGAAAAGTCAAAGCAAACCTATCCTCTCAAATTCTCGGTGCTGGGTATTTAGCAAATCCCCCTGCATCGCGTGTCCCTTTTGATGAGGAGAGGAGCAAATGCTGTGTTACAGGATGACAGGGACTCTGTTGCTGACGTGACATGGGGCTCCTTGACAGGCCTCCCTGTCACTTTGCATTGGTGCCCATGGAGCTGCCGCTCAGTTCGTCACCGGCTCTGGCTGCTGCTGAGAAGGCACTGTGCTGACTTTCCCGGCTGTCTCCTCCGACTAGCCCACACTTCAAGGCCACTGCAGCACGGTAGCTGCTAGTGCACCCACAGTGGTACCACCTTGTGCCACACACCAGGAGGCTAAAGGATCACCTGGGCCACTGAGCTCCTTGAGTAACTCACTGTCACAGCAAGCAAAAAAGTGACCCTGGCAAGTATTGCTTCTCGCCTGGCAACGAGCTAAAGCACCAACCATCAGCCTACAGCAGCTTTGTACGGGTAAGTCATCAGAGCCAGGACTTGATTTTCTGCCATTGAACATCCCATCTTTGTTAGGGCAGGCAAGTTAACAGCATCTAATTATCCAGGCCCTCTAGTAATGACACTGTGCCCCCTGCAGTTTCCACGGGATACGGTCCCTCCCCTGCCTTCCTCCTCGGAGCTGCGGGGCACAGGGCTTGCTTACAAAATTGCTTTTTTTCAGCGCAAAGAAAGTCTGGGTTGAGCCTGCAATGATGCACACCTGCCCAGCTAACAAGGGCTAGATCCTGTCAAGGAGCACAGTATGAGTGCTTGGGCAAAGAGGAGCTCTGCATCGAATTAACTGCTGTTCGTTGCCGTGAAGGTACTCAGCAGAAAGTCTTTATCAGCACAAGAATACATTTCCAGTGAGTGTCCTCATTTCTCTGGAAGCTCACCCTCACTCCCTCCTCTGCTATCAGGCCAGAAACACCTGTGTGCCACTTCCATATTGTCAGACCAACTCCAGACCCCACAGAGCCAGCACTGCTCCTTGAGCATCCCTCCTGCTGTGCCGCCCGGCCGTTGGGGTAGGATGCTGCTGTTGGCACAAAGCTCAAATTGAGGGCAAGGGCAATTACACTAGCATGGCAGGGCTTTCTAACCAAACCTGCTAATAAACAATATCTGCAAATTCACAGATGGCATGTTACTGGCTGTGTAAGTACCATCCCAAATCATTTTCCTTCACGCAGTTAAGCACAAGTTCACAGCAATCCTAAACTACTAATATTGTAAACAACGTTATTAACACTATTGCAAATAATGTACAAAGCAATTAAAATACACATCAGATGAAAACTCTGCAGAATGACTGAGAAATGGTGATAGCACAAGCGTCACTGACTCTACCTATTCCTAAAACGCCCCAATTTGATCTAAAACTTCCTTTCTAAACACCGGTTTCTGTAACATAAACAAAACAATTATTTGGCTCAAACCCTGGCAACATGTTGACCCATTTACACACGCATAACTTCCTGCTCAGAGGCGGTAATTATCACATCCGTGTTTGCTTCTGAAATTGGAATTTAGAACACAACTTGGTTTACCTAAAAGAGGGACAGTACCTGCAGGCTCAAGGAAACAGCTTTCTGTAAGACTTTCAGGCTCACCAAATCCAAACTGACCTTGGCTGGACTTAAGGAATGCAAGCTTTTTTTTTTCCCCATGCGGAGTGCTGATTCTCATGGAGTCAGGCAGGGGAAAGGTTCCACTGACTTCAACAGGGCCAGAACAGGGTCATATCTGCCACCCTTCAACAAGTAAAATTTGGGAAGCAGGGGAGTAACAGGCTATGCACTGGAAAATATTACAGAGTATAATAATGAGTTTTACAGAACAGCTAATGCACCTGGTGAATTTAGAAAGACCTTTCAGGTTGTAAGCAATTTAGCTGCTCCAGACAACAGCAAAGAGTAAAAGAAGCATCATCCAGTTCTTCACTCTGACATGGGTGCTTTAAGATGGGATCTGCTGTTTCCATGTTCCAGTGGGGACTCTCCAGCCTCTCACTGTACCAGTAAATTCTCTGTGGGGCTTTCTTTGATCTTCCCACCTTGCTAGCTCATTTCATTAGAGATGCTAAATTATTTGCACTACATCACTATGAGGCAAGGTGGCATTATTCTCTTAGTTGTACATGCAAGAGCTTAAAAGACAAAATTTAAAGCTGAATTTTTGGATGTCTCAAAATACTTTTGTCAGGGAGCAACAAGGGCTGGCTGCTCCCTCTGGGCAAGCACAGCAGGGGCTATGGCATCCTACAGCATTGCTGGGACTGGGACTGATGACCACAGGCTGGGCTAATGTGGGGTCCAGGGCCACGGGCAGGGTGGGGAATGCCCCAGGTGAGGCTGGGCAGGGACAGTAAGACCCAGGCCCTCGGTTCCAGATCTCCCAACTGGAAACACTGGGAGCTGGATCTTGTGAAAACTTCATGTGCTGTTGGGCTTCATGGATTCATGGTGCAGCTCTCCACAGCTTAAACAGAAGCTTTTCCCAAATCAGATCCCCTTCAGCTCAGGCCCCAGCTGCTGTCTGAGGACTAGAAATAAGAACAGCACGAAGTGGCCATCTCAGAAAAGTCCCTGGCAGGGACCAGCCCGGGTGACAGATGAGCTCTGCAGCAGAGGCGAAGCCATGCCTCCAGTAGCGCTGACCTGCCGCCTGCAGGGTTTCCCTCCCACACTGCCCACACACCACCACAGCCCACGTGAGGGAAGGACAGTGACTGAAACACAACTCAGACTCATTTGCAGGGTATGGGGTACCTTCTGCATTAAATGAGGGAATTTTGCAGCAAAGATGATGTAAAATCTGCAAATTGAAAGGGACAAATAGCCCATTAGAGTAATGCCACGTTAACTTGTAGGGAAAACTTTAATCCTGTCATTTCCTAAGTTTTGAGTGCTTGATTTTATATACTTACAGTTTTGATGGCATTTTATTGTAGGAATTTCCTACTCAGGAAAAAACCCTCCCTCCCACCAAGAACACTAAGCATCATGAAAAATAAACTTTTCATTGATTAGAATTCTATTTATCCCACACTCCATCCCCTGGCTTGGGATATCAGAAGCTGCAGGTGAGTTCTGTGTGACTTGTGTTAATGAAGATACGGTGTAGGAGTGTGCCTAGGGATAGGAACTGCAGTTTCTCAGAAGAACTCAGAGTTGTTAGACCTGGGGGTAAAAAGTAGCCATAACAATTCTTCAGTCACTCATGGCCACACAAATCGCTCCGTAAGCACAGCAGGCAGCACAAGGGCAAGAATGAATAAGCTGGAGATAAGAGGGAAAGAGCTTCTTATGCAGCCCTACCACCAAATGTTAGAGCACAACTAGAGCGAAGCAGCATCTCTCTGGCTAAGTGAGACAGCATACTCATACAGCTCTTGTATTCAGTGTTGTGGCAGATCACTTCCTGAGCACTAATTTACAAACTTGTGTTTTAAAGCAGTATTCTGAAAGCTTGATGCCACTTTTCCCTACAAATTATTAGTTCTCTTCCTTTCAGCCTGGAAGGCAGCACACTGGGTTTAAGACTTTGCAAACAGCAGCACTGGCAGACCATGTGCAACTGGACACGCTCTAGCAGCTGACATAAAGACTGCTTATGTATTTTCTACAACAATCACTGCATGAAGTGCATATATCTCACCATGGACTGAGTCCCAGGCTCCTTCCATTCTGGCAGAAGGTCCTCCGCCTGGACTATGAGCTCCCTTTTGGTTTGCAGTCTTCTGACCCCACACATCAGTTACTCCTTTCTGCGTAGCACCCCAGCTTCATCCAGAAGGATCCATGTCCTTCAACAGAAATCACACCCTCAACTACCCCCAGCTCGGGGAGAAAGACAAGGCTTTATCTAATTAACCTGAAGAAGGACCTAGAGCCCAGGTGCTGGTTCCTTGACGAGGCTGCAGGGAGTAGCACTCTGCCTACTTCTCAGATGGTGTGTTGGCACTTCTTTGCACCCCTCGGTGCTGTGCTCTGCTCTCTGCTAGCCTTGCCTGCAGCTCAGCTACACAGTGCTAGGCCCGTCAAGAGATTTGTGTAGGAGATTGACTCATTCTCTCACCCCCAAAAGATAATGAGGACAGACCCCAGTCTGGGCAGCACCCGCAGACGTCATCGCCAGCACCGGTGCTGGAAGCTGGCGGGGCTCCGCGGACAGCGCTCGGGTGGGACGGTCGGTTCTCCGAGGAGACGCGGCGGAGACGGGAGGCGGGGGACAGAACGGGGTCTAACGGCAGCTGTGGGTGCCGGAGAGCCGCGGCCGCGGGTGGGCATCGCCTCCGCCGCTGCAGGTCGTTGGCCGGGCCGCCAGCCCCCGGAGGGCGGCGAGCTCCAGGTGGTTCCCCGGCGGAGCGGGGATCCCCGGGGGTCTCCAGCTCCTCCCGTATCCCCTTGTTGTTCGTCTCCCCTCGAGCTGAGCAGGTCTCCCCCCCGAGAGTCGGAAGGGGGGGAGGCGAGGGGGGCGGGGAAAGGCGGGAGCTTCTCCCGGCGGTGGGGTTTCCCGAGCAGCACGACACAGCATATGGTTTACATGTTGCACTACTGCACACAAGGACTAACGTTCAGCCCAGGGATTCACTTGACATAAAAAAGCCCTAATTACAATAATTTAGAGGTGCCTGAATGACAGCAGGCTCAATTTTTGGTTGAATTTGCAATTAAGGGAAGATAATTATGCCTCGCACTAGCGCAGAGTATTAATATTTATGGTACGAGGCAGAGGCTGCTCTGGCTGGGAGGATGCGGCACAGCAGAGGTTGAAGCCCCGCGGTACTTGGGAAGGGAAAGTTTGGAGCCCCATGAAGCAGGAAGACCGCGGCTGCCTCCATACCGCTGATGGAATCCAGACCCCGCCAGAGCAGGCAAAGATTTATACATATCCTTTTATATATATTTATATCGCCTGAGATACGGATACTTCCTCTATAAACCTTTTACCATTCAGCAGCCACCTCCTTCACCTACTTCGTTTTTACTCCCGACTATCGATCCCGGGGGCTTTCCATGCCTCATTAACAGATTGGTGACTAAATGAGTAGAATTAATTTTTAAAACCCTTTCATTTATTTTATTAATTACACAAATGTGCCCTTGACTACCCTGTGTGCCCGGCTCCCCCGGCACGCAGTATGTCGGGGAAGGAGTCGCATTAGGGTGGGAAGTGGATTAAACGGGGAAAGAAAGGGGTTTAAAACCTCCCCTACGCGCCTCTTCTGTCTCAGCGCCACGGTGCTGGCCGCCTCCTGCCGTCAGCTCGCCGTGGCTGGGCTATCACCTGCCAGCGCCTTTTAAAGACAATTTCCCATTCATTTAGCGACGCCCTCGCCGGTGCCGGGCTCTCAGCACAACAAAGGCGAGAGACCCGGAGCGGGGGCGTTTCTCCGCCAATTTCGGCCGCTTGATTTCGGAGAAGAGCCTTGAAAAATCACCGAAGGGAAAAAAAAAAATAAAATAAATCTCCCTCCCCTCCCTTTCCTGCAAGCGGGCGGCTCCGGGAGGGCAGGCAAACCGCCAGGAAAGCCTCCTCCCGAGCCGGCCGACGCTGCCCAGGAACGGGGCGGCGGCAGAGCGGTGGCCCGGGGGGCGAAGGGGCGGCTCGCCGGTCCCATGGCAACTGGGAGGCCGAGCCCGGAGCGGCCCGGGGGTCGGGGGGGGGATCGGCGGCGGGGAATACCACCCCCGCCCAGCCCTCCGGGCGGGTGACACGCACGAAGCTTCCCCGGGTGGGGCCGGGGATGTCTGTGCCGGTAAAGCGCTGGGGGCGTCCCGTGTTCCGAGCCGGGGCGGTCACCGCTCCTGGAACGTGTCCCCTTGCGTGTCCCTGCGGTTCAAGCCACGGTGGTGCTAGCACCTCTGCACCAAAGGCACACGCTCCAGCTCTTAGCACAAACCTACCGAGCAGGATACGTAATAAATGATTCAATATGTAAATGCTGCCCTGTATTTATATATGTCAAAATGACGTTGCCGCCGGGAATGGCTCGTGTGTCTTTCTCTAAGACATCCCCCACCAATTAAAGTAGAATATTGGGAGTCAGCAGCCATAATTTGTTTGGTTTTTCCTCTCTGAGGACTCCCACTTACTGGCAGTATAGCCTCCAAACAGTTAGATTCTCAGCCCTCGGTTCACGTGCCAGTAAATTAAAGAAAACCATCTTTATTTATTAATGTTAATCCTTTACAAAATTATTTTAAAATCCTGGCTGATTTTGTAACCATGTTGAAATACGATCTGTGTTTTATTATCATGAACTGGAAATAAGTGTAGAGAGAAGTACAGCTAGGAACAGTTACATGCTTTTATGATGAAAGTCAGAGGTATATTATACCAGTCACCATTGGCTTTATACAGCTTGTACCCTTTTGTACACTTTGTCATTTACTGAATGCTGCTCTTTTCAGTGAAAGAAAAAAAAAAAAGAAGAAAAAAAAAAAGAGAGATGCAGATCAGTTTGGGGGGGTTGGAAGATGAGTATATATATACTTGTATAGATCTGTACACACACAACTATGCATATACATTGTCTAGCTACTAGAGCTGGCTGTGCCGTTCAGTTTATGCCAATAGGATGATTTATTAATGGAGTTTGCATGACATTTCCCTGCACTGCCTGCAGAAAGGCACCACAACATCATTGTAAACTCATCAGAGCTGCCCGGGGAAAAACAATGGGATGCTGAAACTGCAACTCGATGGAAGAGGGAAACGTAGGTGGAGGGTCTTAGAATATATTCCAGTGGGGACAAATCCTGCCCCCAGATTTCCAGATGATGAAACACTCTAGTCCAAAGGACTGACAAGAGACCTCTGCGTCTTTTAAACCTAACACTGAGAATCTGTGTGATTTAAATGATTCACTGACTTTGTACCTGTCTTTCTACACAGAATTTAGGATGAATTTTATTAATGGCTAATCCCATTGACTTCAAAGGGAATGCTTGCATGAGTGAAGTGCTTGATGTTTATTTAAGTGAAAAATATCTTTTAAAAAATGAAACAGCTTTTCCATTTAGTTTCCAAGGCTAATGCTGCTTTGATTCTGTTTCTCAGAAAGTTCAATTCTTAATTTCTCTGTAATCTGAGTAATTATCTCTTGACAAGTCCTCAATTTTTGTACAACAGTCAAGCAGAAAGACTTCATATTGTTCAGAATCCACTTAAAAATGAAATTTGGTACAATCTAGTCTGGACTCAATCAGAGAGACCCATGGGTGAAACAGATGTGATTCGGTTTGGTTTTTAAAAGTACAACTTAAATGTGGAGAAAACAGCATGGTGAAATTTCAACCAGTGAAATAGCATTTGAAAATGTGGAAAGAGAAGATGTATAAACCTGTTCTCTGGTTTTCATTTTCACTGTTAATTTCAAGGAAATCTCTGATTGCGACTTCATCCTCTACCTGTGCTCAAAATGCTTCTCAAGACAATTTCTATTACAGTAATGGATGTTCGCATTCCCAGTAGTTGGGTTAAATAAAGCCTTTGATATCTCTTCTCATAAGTTCAATTTTTCCTGGTTTTCCACAGCCTTCACATGTTAGCTGATTTGTTTATTATTGGTGTTTGACTGCAGTGTCATTCTCAATACCCCCAGTCAGCACTTTTTTCCAAAATAATTATGAATTCCAAAAAGTCAGACCAATTCAGTTCAAACCAAATAACAACTGACTCTGTGACTGAGAGGGCTGTTTGCTGAGCAAAATAGTCTCCACACTTGCCCATAGGTAAATAGACCATGTTGGGATGTAACATCCTTTAGAATAATATCCTGGTAACTCTAATGATTCGTAAGTGCAAGAGACAAAAAGCTTTACTTGCATTACTTTAAAATGCAAGTGAAGTGCAAAGAACTACAAGATATGAAAAAAAAAAAAAAAAAAAAAAGCCTTCCCCTCCAGAGAGGAACATCTTTCACCATCTATGGATTACCATTTTTTTAAGACAAGTGGGCAAGAAGATAAATCAAGCTGCAGAGATTATCTGATGAATGCTGTCTTCATATGAGGTCCTGTTTGGTCTTTATCTCTTAAGCAGAGAGTGACTTCAATTGCAGTTAATATAAAGATTTATTAACTTGAGAAGTAAATATTGACCAAGGTGAAGTCAAGGTCAATGTTTACCTAGAGGACTAATAAATCTTTGCATTAACCTAAATATGGAAGCTGGTGGGCCATATTTTGCTCACAAATCAGTATCTACCTTAAATTAGCCCCAGTAAGATCAAGGTATTTGCACCAATGTGTTCAGTATAAAAACTGTCGTGAAATACATGCTGTGTGAATTTATCAGAAATAGAAGAATTGGGGTTTTTTTTCAAAGGGTGGCTAATTATTTCTTCACACAGGAAAATCTAAAGAATAAAAAACAGCAGATGGCTAGAACTGTTTTCTGCTTGAAGGTGAACAGTGGTTTAAATGCAGGCGAGGGTTTTGTTTTATTTTACATTCTGATTGGTAAATAGAAATTATCATGGAAATAAAAGGATACTGATTTGACCTGGCCAGTTTCAAGAAATCATAGCTTTTTACCCTTTTATTTATAGCGATACTAGTGCCGGCCCCTTCTTTAGAACACGAAAGCTGCCTGTTCTAGGTAAAACAGCTCAAATATCCATCAAATCTGCTGGCCTGCCTTTCTACAGTGCCTCTTAAAATAATTCCAGTGTTACAGAGGTTGAGTCTTTATAACATTTAATTTGTAATCCACCCAGCTGTGCTGCTTTATTGGCCTGGGTAGATTTAGCTGTTTAGCTAATTTCATAGGTATTACTGGGCCTTTAACTTGTAAAAATGCCAAGAAATCACTGATCCTTTGGACCTACCTGAAATATTCTGCTATAACCTACTCTCTATGTGCCTTAGAAGAATATCACCTTTATAAACCTCTCAGGATGCTTCATGAGTTTTGACAGAATTAGTATGAGTGCTTTTTGCTTTTGTTATCTCTTTAATAGATTTTTTTCTGGGTTCTCTGTCTCAGTTGTCTGGTTGAAACGCTGCTTTCTCTATTCTCAGGAACAAAGAAATGGCTCCTGTTTAACTTAATCAAATACTGTGGTCTCTTTCTGAATGAAAGAATAGTGGCCAATTTACCTCTAGCATGATTAAGTCCCCAACAGTTTCCCTGTGTTTGATTTCTGCATGTGCTTTCAGTGCAGCCTGGTTTTCCCTACCCATTTTCCTTTGTCTCCCTCTCTTTAAGATTGACACAAAAGAATATCTTCCCCATAACATATTTTTGTTGCAATATTTAGTACTGCTTCATTAATTTATTTCTTGACATTCATTTGCAATTAAATTAATTCTACCTTCTGCACACATGAGGTTTTAGTAAATAAAAGTATTGCTGCTCTGAGCACCAGTTCTTACTGTCTTTGCTTTGCCTAGCCTTTGTGCAGCAGAAATCCTGTTGGCTGTAATGGAAAAGCAAAGTATTACTGACTTTAACAGTCTTGCCTGTGTGAGAAATGAGTCTCGAGTTTTGTCTGTTAGTAAATGCATTCTGGATCATATTTCACAATCAGACTTTCATACGCTCTCTGCTAACATTAGGCTTCTAGGCTCAATTTTTTAGTTGCACTTCCCATTCATCACGCAGAATAACTGATCCTAGAAAATGAATCTGTGTTGGATGAAACAATAAAACGAGCATCCAGTCTCTGCTGCTCACTTTTCTCATGCAAGTGGTCCCCTCGAAATCAATAGAATCATTCAGGGGAGTCCGACATGCAAGAGCTAACTCAAAACAGGTACTCCGTGCTGCCCAGAAACAAAATGCCTCTGTCCTCTCTGCCGCTATGAAATATAGGTGCCTGAGGTTGTATCAAAATTACGAAAGGAAACTAATCTTTAAAAGCATTGTGGTAAAAAAGTCTGTTTAAACACCGATGGCTGGCTTTTGCATGCAAAGAGCACGGTTTGGCAGATGAGCAAAAATGTTATGGTCAGGAAACGTTAAGTGACTTTTTTTTTTTTAAGGAACTATAAGTAATACACAGTTAAAGCTTTTCTAACCTGTTTGGAACAGCAAATGCAGCTTCTAAATTGCTCTTTTTTTTTTTTTAATGGTGACTGTTAAGACAGAAGTCTAGGAATGCCTCAGAATGATAATACAAAACGGGTTTCCTGTTTAATTAATTTGTTTTCACTCTGTGTTCATTTTGTATCCAGTGTTTTCAAATGTGCTTCATAAGGACAAAAAATTGTCCAGGTTTTATGAGACCCTCACTGATACAGTAATTTTTAACCAAAAGTGGAAAAATACTCACAGAAAGGGAATCTGCAATTTACTGCAGCACATGCTGGAAACTCAGGTTTCCAGGGCTGTGTTTCAGGGAAAGAAACATTCCTTGGGGTACAGTCAAAATACCTCAGATGTCTACATGCTTGGCAGAAACTTCTTCTGAAGAAACTGTACACTAAGATTTACTTGCATATATATTTTAAAGTAGCAGATATATTCAGATTTCTCAGTATGTGTTCACAGTTAACATTCGAGTAAGGAAAGAGATTAATTTTGTTCATATAATTGATGGAATAGAAATTACACTTATGGGATTGATGGAATACAAGCTGTACTATGTACCACATTTCCGTGGCAATGAAAACCTGGTCAGAATGATGGTGGTTTATCTCCTAAGACCTGAATCTGCAGTTGTTTTTAGATAGCTCTTTTAAGTGTTGACTGCTTCCATCAGTAAGCTATATGCATGTTCAGGCTGCTCTAGTTTTACAGTATGAATCACGCTGATCTAAACATTTACAAATTGCCTCCTAATTTCTACTATATCATGATAATTAGAATCTTTACAAATACTATAGTGAAGTCAAAAGCCTGGTTAAAGCATCAATTAAAACCTTAAGTTATGTTACTGCCAATAAATGGTCATTAAGGGCATGTGAGGGCAGCCAACGTTTTTGTAGAATCAGATTCTTAGTGTTTGGTCTCTAAAGCAGACGTTTTTCATTTTTATTTCTTTTTTAAATGACTTGCAAAATACTGACACAACTGTAAGGATTGTGAAGATTATTTGTATCAACAGTGTATTAGGAATGCAGAACTAAGCTTTTAAACACTAACTTTATTATTGATGATGGAGTAATAATCCCTGATCTGTGGAGAGAAAAGCATTGCAATAATATTGATAGTTTAGGAGAAGGCTCACTACATTTTAAATGGTGAAAAGAGAAATTAGTAGCTTTCTCTAATGTAACACTTTTCCTGCAATAAGGGAAAGTAATTTCTTCAAATATAATAAAGAAGCAGAATACAATTTCTTCACACATTACAGTTCTTGCTGTTTACTGAGAGGATACTACTCATTTTCAATACGTGCTGTTAAAAGACAGTCTTTAATTCTGTTCAATGTGATTATTTTTTTTCCTTTTGTATGTCGCGCACAGTCAACATGGAAGTAACTCTTTCTGACATGCTTCTGTTTTTCTGGGTGTATTGCAAAGTGTATTATTTGCTCAAAAACATGTATTACTGCTAAAATAGAGTCCCAGAAGAACAATTCCAAATGGAAATAGTTAATTAAACAAACCTCAGAGTAGGTGAAAACTGTTAATTTCACTCGCCTCCTTATTCCCATATCACACTGCCACCCTAATTAATTTAATCTTCAGTGAAAATGAAGTATAAACTCTTGTTTGGGAAGTAATAATCACAGCATGTTACAGGCTGAAATACTGTTCTTAGTCAACACCAGCTGTTTGGCTTGAGGTAGTTTGTGGTGTTGAAAAAGCATTTAAATTATACAGAAGCAGTGGACTTTTAATGGAATATCTGTTTCCACTCAGTAGAAACTTCTCTGTTGAATCTCAACGTGAAACAGAGAAAAAGGCAGACTCTCACCCCTTTTTTTGTCCAACATGAAGTAGATGAAAGTATAGGGGTTTAGTTATAAAACCCAATAATATAAGGGAAAAGTAGTATCCTTCCTGCACATGCAATAAACTAGACTGAACAGCATTACTTTTGCAAGGTAAACCACAGAATAAACAGAAGTTAGTGGTAGGTTTATGTCCAACAAAGTGAGCGGGCAATTTAACATGGCTTGTGGTATCCTCGGTTGTACAGCACAGAGTAGGTCTTTCTGTTTCCCTCTCCAAAACTATTCGCATCTCAAGAACTACAGAGTTAATGGAATGGAAAATTCAGCCAACCTCATGCTCCTGATTTATGCATGACCAGAGAAACAGTTATTTGCAGTTTGTTTGCTTTTTGTGGTGGCAGATGTCTCCCGTCACAAGTTGGACAGGACACAAGTGCTTTTGAGCTACTACAGGATTCTTCTGGTGTGGATATGTAGATCATAGTGGCTAATACCCTCATATAAATGCAGTTTTACTAGCCTAATTTTGCTTTCCTTTTTTTTTTTTTTTTTTTAAGCAGTATAGTCCCTGGAAAGTGATCCCGTAGCTGTGTGGTATGCATTCACAGCTGTAGCGCTTTCCCGGTTGGTTACACTGTTCTCCCTGTTTTGGTAGCATCTTCCTACCATAGGCACGACAAAAATATCCGCCACAGCGCTGCCAGTGTAAGTGCAAGCAGCTCAAGCAGGTACGAGTCAGACATCGAACAGAGCTATTTGTACATGCAAACCCTGACCTGCAGTGTGTTACTTGCAGCCCTCCACCAGATATCTACGTTTGACCCTTCAATGTCAACAGAAACGGCTGACTACTAGAACCTAGTTGTCATCTCCTTTCATTATCACAGGATTTTCTTGGGCCTTTTTCTATTCTTCATATTCACAATGCTAAGCTTCCATATTAATTAAATGTCAACATTCACTAGTCTGAGACTATGTTATCCAATAAATACCTGCCTGAAGCCAACTACATGAAGGGTGGAACTTGCATGATTTTTAATACAAATTATTTGTTCACAATGTTTGATCAAATTAATCAGTGGCAGAATAAATGGGAGCTGTAACCACGGCTGAAAAGGATTTGAAAAAAAGAAATTAATGCTGCTGTTGTAACTCATCTCTCCACTTTGCTCTGATACCCTTCATTTTGGGGGTCTTAACCTTCCTCTGTGCTGCTTTCCTGTATGCACAACAAAACAGCTAAAGACAACTTCACACAAGCAGAGTCCTATTTAGGTCTGGTAGGGTTTGGGTTTTTTTTTCTTTTCCAGGTGTCTCATTTTCAGTTCACTTAGTTTTTATTGATAGAAAATAGGAAAAAAAGACCCAACCCACAAATGAATCCTGATGGGAAATACATAGAAAGTAGGAAAAAAACCCACAGGAAACCTAACAGTACACGGCCCCTTTCTCTCACTTGGTTTGACAATTTTAGCCACTGGCTGTAACCGATGAAGCTCCCACGGGCAGATATTATTGTCCTTATTCCCGAGAGGAGGAAGCTGAGTCATTGGAGGGGGGGGGGGGGGGGGGGGCGG
>VXBJ01001446.1:391063-433653 GCA_013400055.1 Nycticryphes semicollaris | reverse complement strand
AACCGCCCAGGACCCAGCAGAGAGGCCTACTTTCAGGGAAGCCCCGTGCTCAGGCTGGCTCTAATCTGCAGAGATAAAAAGCACCTTATTTTGGCAGGTCAGAAACAGGACTTGGATTGACACAGACCCGCCGGGAGCCCCAGGACCATCTCTCCCACCACCCGGCAGCCCTTTGCCACCATGCAAGCGGGTTGGATTTGGCAAGGAAGATGGGATTCGGCAACACGCTAGATCAGTCTCCCGTAGCCGACAATTAATGGCTCAGGGCTGGCTTCGGCGCAGGAGAAATGATATTTTCCCCAACAGTGCTGCAGATGGAGCTCCAAGCAACTGTCAAAAGCGCGGGGACTTCCACCTCCTCCTCCGGCGAGGCAGATCGAAGCCTGTGACCTACAAGCAGAGGGCTCTGTAGCCTTTTCCCCAACCTCTCTGCAATCCGGCCGCCCTGCCAGCAGGTTTTAATCTCAGCAACCATCCAGGTTGTCACAGGGATGGAGGAGGTTGTCGCAGAGGTGGTCTAGGTTGTTGCAGAGACGGTGAGACAAGGTTATGCTGCAGCGCTTGAAGTCTTATCTCCTCATCAGATCCTGTGGGATTTCTCACCCTCCACGTGCTAGATGCCTTTATTTCAATGAGATTTGCTGGGATTCCTGGGAGAAGCAGCCCCAGCTGGTGCCTGCTGCCCCCAGCAGCCCCCCAAAGAACAAGGCAAACAGTTTGTGCCATGAGTGGAACCTGCAGAGTGCACAGCCCTGAACCTACTCTGCATCCAAAGAGGGAGAAAATCATTTGATGGCTTGTTGCTGCCTTTTCTTCAGGGGCATCAGGGAAGGATGAGGTAGCTCCGAGGAAGAACCATGTATAAGAGTTCAAGTGCTGTCCGTGAGTCTGACATCTCCTTGCTCCTGAGCATCATCACCAATCCCGCCTCACATGCTGCCTGCTGCCCTTCCCTCAGCTCCAGCAGGCATGAAGGCAGGAGGGTGGTAGGATCTCATAAATGGTGGTTCAAAAGCCTTCAGGAAGAGCCCGGCATTTCAAAACAAAATGCTGCCATTGCCAGCACCACAGCATTTTAATTACAATTCCACAATAGCTGTATCACAAAACCTGGCAATTTTAATGACAAAGTGCTGTGATGCCACAAAGTATTTTTAGAACTAATAAAACCTCTGCAGAATATTTCCCTGGAATGTATTAAGATCGAATTTCTGCATTCATTAGTGATATCAAATAGCATGCGGTGGATGGTTATTTGGAAAAAATGCATTCAATGTAAATTGATTTTATATTATCAGGAATAATGTGGAGAGAGGTTTTTCCAGCATCTTCAAGCTTCAGCCATTCCACTGCCTGCTGCAGTTTATGCCCTAATCTTGTGAGATTTACATAGCATTTTAATTTTCAGTCTTGCCTGCATTTGCTAGCTTGAGGGATTCTTATTATACTTTAATTCCAAATTCACAACATAACAATAGAAAAAATCGAGCACTGACAAAAGCGAGAGGCCAAACATGACTCAATTAAACTAATATGTATCACTATTAATCACCTCTGCCTGTCCATCTACATTCCTGTGGCAGTGCCTCTCTCTCTCTCCGCAGCAGCATCTATGAGCAAACCAGCTTTCATCCCTCTGCTCCTCCCTCCTCCTGCTGCCTTCCTGAGCGATGATGAGGAGCCAGAGGAGAGTGGGAAGGAGCCCCGAAGAGCAGCGCTGGGAGAAGCCTGGGACAAAGAGATGTTGGGATGATGCTGAACCCTGCAGCGTGTGCTGGGCTGCCCCTTCCTGCCTCCCCTTCTGGCTTAGCGGGATGGGACCACCAGTGCCAGCCACCAAACCAAGCATGTGGCATATCCAGCTGCCCACCACGGTGGCAAGCACCCTTGTGTCAGTGGCCATCTTGTCCTCAGGTTTGCACAGAGCTCAGCTGGTTGCCAAAACTTAACACTTTGCATTATTATTACATTATTATTATAACAGCTAATGCACATAAAAATAAGGCAGGATAGATGACAAAGGAGGAAAGCAGACCGGTAATAACCACTCTCTGCAAAGTAAACACCCTCCCAGAATAAGTGAACCAAGGAGGGTGGCAGGCTTCCCTCACAATTTGCCACCAGCTAGCCACCAGGTTAATAGGAGACCTATCAGGGACAGGCAGGGACAAAGGGGACACTGGAGGCTGAGGCAGGAGGGTCCCCAGTCCCTGCCGTGGCCTGTGGTGCAGCAAGCAAGCTGATGTCTGGAAAAAGGGTGAGGGTCCCATGGGACCTTGGCTCAGGGTGGCTGCTGGCAAGCTGGATAACAGGGCGGTGAGCTGAGGGTCATTCCCCTTGAAAGCGGTCAACAGACTTGACAAGCCCTAAATCTGCCTGCTACAAAGCCTCCCCTGGCCCTGGCAGTGGTGGAGGACAGGTTTAAGGCAGACCACTTCGGGGGGGGGTGTGTGTCTCTCCCCTCCTTTGTGCTTTATGCAATCACTGGTCTTTGCTCAAAGTGGGAACAAACTGCCACTGGATCCAGCCAAGAGCAGCCCTGTGCCCACATGGACTGCAGGAGCCCTGCTGCAAGGCAAAGCCCTACCACAGCGATGGAGAGCAGGGCTAGTGCGTCTCTGTGTGACAGAGCAAAAAAATGCAGCCCCACGCTCTGCAGACTTGCCCAAATGTGATTTAGAAGGTCATAATATGAGCTGGAATTGCAGTGTCTGTCCATGAAATTACAAAGCTTTAGAATAACTATCTTACTGCTCTACTGCATCCGTCTAGCCAAAGGAAGGTTGCTTCACCCCCAAAATCACTCAAATACGACCCAGTAAGCTGTGATGAGGTCTTGACCTTTGATAGAAATGGACAGGACTGTGTATGCAGGAAGTGACGCTGTCTTCTGCTCCCCTCTCTTTTTCCAGATAAGTCCTATATGTGTCAGCATTACCCAGGGCCTGTAGCGCAAAAGGCAGCAGTCACCAGAAACCACAGCCAGCTTGGTTCAAAGAAGAGCAAAGAAAACCACGCAACGTCTACAGTACGCACACATATTTGATCTGGCCGTGCTAGCTGCTCGCAAAGCACTCCAGCCCAGTGCTTATGTGCCGCATTTCATATGACTAAAACCGCTTTGGGTAGCTATAGAGGAAAAGAAACAACTTGCAAGAAGCACTTGCTAGTTTCACAGGAGTAATCGCTCATCGGAAACGGGTAACGAAAAAATGGCCAAGTAGCCAAGCACATCAAGCTTCAGCTTGACTAATTTGTGACTGGTTATCTCTTTGTGAACAGTATGTTGAATCAAATCTGGGGAAAAGTGGGTAATTAGTGAATCAGTCCATGATACCAGCTCAGTTAGAGGCAAATTCAGCATCTTTTTTAGAATCGGGACTCCATTTGTCACAAGTGATCAAACACGTAAAGAAAGAACATTTTTGCCGACAAACGTACCGAGTCAGGCAGACCCAGAAGCATTTGCAACAGAGCCGGGCTTGGATGCTTCCCTGGGTTACTGCTGTACCACAGCTTTCCTCTACTGAAACTGCAACATGAGATGACACATCAGGCAGGTTAATAATAAAAGAAATTCTTTTTCTCTCCATTCTCGTTGCTGAAACTGCTGGGAGAGGCATTTCCGATTTCCTTCTTCAGTAGCAACTCTGGCCATCATGTAGTTTATCTGACCTTTGGCTATGCCGCACCATGAAATCAGACACCGCCAGGAGGGGGGCCAGAACAAAGCCTGGGGAGATTAATAAGAGCATTATTTGCGATGTGGCACAGGGCCATGAGTCACCGTGCAGCCAGGCTGCTGCACCTTCTGGCAACAGGAACAGCACAAGTTCTGCATCAAGCTTTCTGCTTTAAAAAAAAAAAAAAAAAAATTTAAAAAAAAGTCATTACTTCTGTCCTTCTTTTACACAAAATCCTGATCAAATGCATGAATGGGAGAAGGAGGAAAAAACCCACTCAACTGGAGTGGAAGTAAAATATAAACATGAAGTTAATGTGTGACTTTCATTCAAAAGAGTCTATTCTTTGCATTATTGTTTGGGGCTTTAGGGGATTAACCAATAAAGAAAAAAATCTGCTTGTTGAGCCTGATGTTAATGTTGGTGTGGTACTTTCATTAGCGCAAAGATTTGCTCACATCCCCCTCTAATACCTTCCAGCTTCACAGCTGCAGCGTGCTAGGGTGCAAATTCAGCACTCTATGGCAAATACAACTTCATTTCTGATGTCATCATGTGCAAATGTCATGACTTGGAGAACACTGAGGATCCTGTGCCAGTCAAGTTCAGAAAGCTTGAGGATAAGGAAATATATGCAATTATTATTATTACAGGTCTATGCCAAGCCCGGATAATAAGAAGAGGAATTAGATTCCTTATCTTTGACTGCATTTGCCCGTAAGGTTAGAGATCAGTGACATCTTGATTAGAAAACAAGAATTATATGAATCAAGAGATTCAAAATGAATCAAGATGATGTGAATCACAGTGAATCAAATGTGAATGATATGAGTTGTGATCTGTGTTAAGGAGCTTCCTGTTAAGGAGCTGAGACTAGAGGAGTCTCTGGGTGAGGAGCAGAGAGGACAGTCCTGCTGGAAATAGGGCAGCCTCTCACAGCACACTCAACCAGGAGGAGCCCATGAACAGCACTTTCTGCAGACAACAGAAGTGTGCTTCTGACCAGCCCTGATCCTTACAGACTCATTCAACCATCCAGGCATCTGCTGGAAGGGCAACACAGCACTGAGCAGCAGCTTCTTACGCTGGACTAGTGATAAATTTATCATATGAATGCTGGATGCCGATGGCTGGAAAAAGTCTAACACTTCCATCTTTAAAAAGGTGAGAAAGGAAACTGGGGAACTATCCCCTGACCAGAGATAGTTCCGGTAACTAGAAGGTCAGGGAGTGTATCCTTCTTGGGATCCACTTCCAAGGCCATAAAGGACAAGAAAGTACTTGGAAATAGTTAGCATAGTTTACTGATGGCAAACCAGACTACTTTCTAGGATGAAATTTCTGAATGCGTGATGAAGATGAAAGTGTTTGGTGTAATCTACTCTGACATTAGCAAGGTTTTGACGCCATCTCACACAACATCATCATTTGAGAGCTCAGAGTGCATGGGTTAGAAAGGTGGGCTAAAAACTGGCAGGTCATGTCTGGAAGGTCACCAGCAACCAGAGGAGCACCCAAGGGGTCAGTACTGAGATCCACATTGTTCAGTATCTTCATCAGCAACCTTGATGATAACACAGTCACATTTGTTGATGACTTAAAATGTCTGGATTAACAAACAGCAAAGCTTCAATGCAAAGGTTCCTGTATAAACTTGAGTTCTGGGCAAACAGACACCTCATGAAGTTCAACAAGAAAAGATGACCCACACAGTCTGGGAAGCACCTTGCTGTGGAGTCATCCTGATGAAAAGGAACTGAAGATCACAGAAGGCACAAGGCCAAATGTGAGTCACCAGCATGCTCTCTCATCTGAACAATGCATGTCACATCCTGGGCTATGTTAGGAGAGCAGCCAGAAAACTGAGGGAAGTTATTACCTCCCTCTGTTCAGCTTTGCACCCAATTTTTTGGTTCGGCAATCCACGAGGGGCATGGAGAAACTGGAAATGGTCCAGTGGAGGGTTACTGAGATGATCAGAGACCTGGAGCAATGTGAGAGGGGCTGATGAAGCTGTGCTTGCTCAGCCTGATCAAGGGGAGCTGGAACAGCTGACCACATCCCTTAGAAGGCTGTTTACTCAGACAAGAGCCAAATGTGTCTTCTTAGTGCTAGAGGTTGTAAAAGGGGCCAGTTGCCACAAGATGAGGTCTGGACATGAGAAGACATGTTCACCAGAAGGGTAGTGTAAACCGGAAACTGGTTGCCCAGAGAGGCTGTGGAATGTCTGTTCCTGGAGATGTTTCAAGACTTAGCGGGACCATGGCTGACCTCATTCACTGTTGGTGAAAGCCACACTTCTTGCAGGGAACTAGATGTACTCCAGAGGTGCCTTGATTCTACAATTAACTAATGGAAATAATAACTGTATTAAATCATAAAAATCATAAAAAATATGATTATAAACAAGATTAAGTGGATTCATTTCCACTTCCGTTGCAAGAAGGTAGCTGAATATGCACTATTTCAGATTTTTGCACTGCACTTAGAAGACACAGTGATTCCTGAGTGATGTTTCAAAAACTCTGGGATCAGGGGAACAGTGAGTAACATGGACGAAAAAATGTAACCCAGAGTCAACTTGATCATTTGTGTGGGCACAGCGAAACCATAAGCTTTCCAATGCAACCAAAAGCAAGACATCTACAAGGATGGAGGATTTACTGCAGAAAAGATGCTCTGCTGATCAGCAGAGGTTAAGGAAAAAGACTTGGAGAGCATAGTAAATTAATTTGAATTTGCAGACCATATTGCTGTCACAAAATGAGCTAATATACAAAGATTGGTGCACGCCATCACAGATAAAAGGAAGTGCCAAGAATGATGCAGTAGGTTATGTCACCTCTGACATGGGCCCTTGTGGGCTGTTCTGCTGCCCACCTCCTGAGCAGAGTACAAATGAAAAGGAGAGTGCCCTAGAGGGTAAAAAACTTCTTATGGTGAGAGATTGAAACATTTCAGTATGGTAGGTAACTTCTCAAAGGTGAACATAATGGAGATTCCTGCACGGGTTCAGAGAGAGAGGATTCCACAAATCTCAGTGGCACAGGGGCAAAAATGAGTTTTGCTGCTTCCTAGATGAAAGGAAAAGAGCTCTTATGGACACTTCGGTGTGTCTTCCTCCACCTTCTGCATATAAGCAGAGCCAGTGAGCCCTGCAAGCCTGTGCCAAGCCCTGCAAGCCCCTGCTCCTGCTCCTGTCCCAGCGCTGGGGTAGGAAACTGAAAGTGGAGCTGTGGGCATGGGCAGCAGGAACACAGGTTTCCCTCTGCAGATCTGTTTTGCTGCTTCCACCAATTTGCCACCTGGGGCACCTGCCCGTTCTACCCTCACCCAATGCAAGCTTTGGCCTCTGGTATTTAGACAAGGAACACAGATTCAGCATCTCTTAAAGCTTTCCCAAAGATTGGAAGTTGAAGCTAGATCAGTTGAAACAGAAAACAATCCACAGTTATGTACACAACATATATATGAACTAAATAACAGTACTCGTGACTGGCAAACAAATGCTATTCAATTTAGCATGTTTGTCCCAAAAGCTGGTGTTTTCTGCAGCTACTGGGCTTGAAACATGACTTTTCCCTGAGCTGGCTAGGCAAGAGGTGGCCTAGATGATCACACTGGATCTTCCTGTCCTTAAATTCTGTGGCTTTGCGGAAATTGTGTGTCAGAGGGTTTTCTTCATCATAGCCAGACTGAGAGCTTGAAATCCACATGGTTACTGACAACTCCCAACTGTCAGTAAAGCTGTTTCACAGAAAGTGTTACATGACTGATGTCTCTACAACTGCACTTTTCCAAACAGATGGGGGGAAAAAAGGCACTGGTCTCAAATCAAATTAGTCTTGATGGATTACGCAAAAGAAATTTAACACATGCTCCACATTTTGAGAAACTTCTAAATATAACATCTCTATTGAAAACAAAGTATATGACTGTGCTAAAAATATGTAAATACACAGCTATAAAACTATCTTCACCTTACAGAATAAGGAACACTATTAGGAGCTGGAAAATGACATTTTCTTGACCCATGTCAGGGTTGCCACACCTTGTTTAACCTCAGAGATAAAGCTCATTTTTGAAAGCACACTGTTTGACTTCTAGAGGCTTGTCTCTACAGAACACAGGGCAAAGATAAAAATGTTCCCATTGTAACCAATGTTGCTATTCCATTTAGAAATAATAAATCCGTGACATTATGGAAAAAATTTAAAACAACCCACAGGGAAAACATGATATTTAAATTCTGCTGCAGCTGGAAACATACTGTAATAGAGAATTAACCGGTGAGTCTTGGTCTACACCCTGGTTTTCTTTCATTATAATTAGGCAGGGTATGATTTTATTTTACCAAAGTAGTTATAGTGGTAAAACATTCAATATATCTGCAATATTACTCATATAAAGGTATGATGACATCATCATTTCAGGGAAGAGATCCAGCAAGGTAAGAATAGAGCACTAGTTTACCTACATATCTATCAAGCAGTTGTGTTGGTTTAAATGGGCCATGTAGTTAAGGGAACATACTGTGCATGTTCAGATATGTTCTTGGAAAGCTAGAGAGTGATATGGCTTTTACAATTACTTGTAGGAATTAACAATAGTAGAAAAAAAAAAGCAGTTTCAGAGACAGAATTAGCAGAACAAAAAGGCAGAACTGAGATTTGTAAAACCAAACAAGGCAGATTTTTTCTGAATAATTTCAAACTACACAAGTAAAACAGGCCCTGATAAGTATAGGAAATAAGGTCTGTATAACAGAAGGATGATTTTCTCAGGAAAATTATGTTTAGATTCATTTGTAGCCATTTTGGTGCTCCAAGTGATAAAAAGCAAATCACATTTTTATGTTCTTTCTTCCACGCAGAACCTGCTTTGCAAACAGATTAATGACAGGTTCCTAATTATTATTTTTAAGGTAATTTTTAAAATAAGAAAAAGAATCTCCCATGTAATTATAAAAAAGAGTTAATATCCTTCCAGGACCAACAGCAAAAAATTGGACTGTAGCCTCTTACCTGGTACGGGGCCAGGGATTTTCTTTGGTGAGACTGTGGCAGGCAGAAAAGGCGTAACAACCATTGTGGCAGCAGACATTAAGAACATTAGCACCAGGGACAATGTTGTTCCACTTGTCAGTGAACGCATACAAGATCATTTTACTTGGCTCAGTAAAGACCAGTGTGGCTCTGTGTGAGTGGCAGAAAAACATCCATGTCCCCACAAGAAACACCCAGAGTACCACTGCAGGAAAAGGCACTTGCAATTCTTACAAAAGTAATTAGAATTATAACTGAGGGTACTGAAAAAAAGTAGTAACTAGTGCATAAGTAGTGCTTTATTTTCAGCATATTTTATAAATATTCATTTTGATTTAGCCCTGGCTTATGCCAGCTTGCTGCTGCAGCAGCCAGCCAGGGCTCCCTGCCCCACCAGGCACCTACATGACTTTGTGGGGACGTTTATATGGTGGGAGGTGCTGCCTGGGAAAGGAGCTTGTTCAGGCATGTGCTGAGTCAATGTATTTCTCTGGCAGCTTGTACTGGCAGAACAATTATAGTGGCCAAAGAGTTATTTATAACTGTCCTCCCGCAACAGGATTCTTGAGGGAGGATGTTGGTACGAACACTGCTATTCCATGTGCACACACATCTACGCACACAGTCACTGAATCTCTATTTAATGAATGTGAAATACTGTTCTGACACAAATCCTGGGGTTTTTTTCCAAGGAGGTCACTTGTATGGGGGGGGAGAAAGAATGCAGTTCCAACCACAGTCAGTCCACACCTCATCTGAAAGCCTGGAGGCCTCCCCACAAATTGCCATAACTTCTTCATGAACTCATCAGAACTGACAGCATGGGTAAGCCTCTGACCATACAAACAAACCCAAATACTAATGTGGCTTCACTCACTTCAGCCTGCCTTAGAGTCACCTCCTCTCAGCCACCATACAGCCTCTGAAGCCCATGTGAGATTGGGGAAAAGGAAACGTCTCCTTGAAACACTCAGGTCTCCAGACTCGTCACACTGCAGGAAAGCTATCCCATCGGACACAGCCAAGCCAAGCCTCGCTCCCTGCTGACTGCAGCCCCTTCACTTGTTCATGTGATCAAGTTACAAAATCAGGTCATGGCTTAACCAATTTAACCAGTCACCAACCACAGGTGAAGAATGACCTTCATAATACTCTTACTTTCTTGTACTGTAGAATATGGATGACCCAGGTAGAAAAATGAAACAATCTGACAGCAAATGCCTCATCTGCAAAATGCAGCTGTATGTACTGGGGCCTCCATGCAGCAGCGTGCCTCCGTTACTGTCCTGGCTGCCAGCAGGTTGGTGAGGAGCAGACTCAGGAATGCCTGCCTGCTAGTTTATTTTCTTTGTTTTGCAGTTTCAAACGTAAGCATTCAGCCTGCCTGTCTGCTGTAAGAAGGCTCCGCAGCGAAGGAGACGCTGCTTCCCCGTGCTGAGGTTTTGCACATTTTCCTCTCCTGGCATTTCCCTGTGCAGGGGGAAAAAAAATGTGCATTTTGCTCTTTGTGTACAGAAAATGTAAAGAAACTGGGAAACAGGGTGGGGTTGTTTACTAACCCTCTCCACAAGCCAATGTAGCAGTAAAGGAAGACCGAATGCAAAATCTCCATGAGAGAGAAAACAAAGCCTGTCTCTCTTCCATCTTGAATATCAGGGTCCTGCCAGGCAGACACAATGCTGCACACATTTAAAGGTGCAAAGCACAGAATGGGAGCTATGTCATAGGGGAAATAAATATATCTGCATGCATTTATTTCAGAGAAGGCAGGACTGGAAGGAAAAAAAAAATATATCACAAGCCAAGCCTTTCTCCACCATTTTTCTTCGATACACGGATCTGTATGTTACGAACTACCACAATGGTAGAAGGAGGTATTTTAAAAGAGAAAGAGGCAACTGATTCCAAAATTGGAATTCAAAACCTCTTGCATGCAGCATAGAAATTAGATGAGATAAGTAATCTTTTGTACTGATGGGGCTGAATTAAGAAGCTTCCATTCACGGTCATTCTAAATTTATTTCAGCTACACAAACCTTGTGTTGCTTTTGGGGTTCAGAGAAGCTGGAAAGATTTCATAACACCAATGTGTCAGAGTTTGATGGCTGGTTTTCATTCCAGACAACACAAGGGATGTACAACAGTTATTGAAATACAAGTTATCAAAGAAACAGCAGTGGTATTGCCTTTTACAGTTATTTTTATTCTAAGACTCATGTGCTTTCTTACATTTTCTTAAAAAAAAAAATCCCTCTTCTTAGCAGCACTAAAATTAGCAATGCCAAGAATAGATAACAAAATCGTTTTCTTCCCCATTTATTTTGCTCAGATGTGAATGACACTGCATCAAGCACAAAAAAGGAGTATGTTAGTCTCATGCCACTGGAAAAAACAAGTGTATTACATTGCTGAAATGTCAAGTTTCCACAGTGCATTTGATAATTGATGGTGGGCTCGGTTTCTTGCATCCGTTGTAGCAGCTTACTGAAGATATGCTCTGCATTCACCAGCAAACAAGCCTGCCCTTTGGACTGAACCATTCCAGCCAACTCTGGCTTTATCATTAGCCCTTTTAGGTGTGGCCTGGCCTGTCAGATGGTTGTGTATTTAAAAAATAGCTAATACTTTCTTAACAACAGAATCCTTCACCTGATTGATCTGTTTTGTTTTGTTTTGTTTTATTATCCCATAATCTTCCATCATGCACTCTTCCCGCAAAGATTTTTGGCTACCGTAGCAGGTGAAAGGTCACACCTGGACATCATCCATCACAGTGGCACTTTCTCGGCACTGCGATTGCATGGGTGGCTGTTTGTTTTGCAGGCTGTGGTAAGCAGGTAGGAACAACTCCGGCAAGAAAGGTTGCATACTGCTGGTGCAGGTCCCCAGATGACTTCGATCATGATTTTAAGGCTCTGCATGTCACAAAATGCCCTGACACGAAGCTGCAGTCTGTTTCGAATTATACCAAATGCCCGCACATAAATCTCATTCAGAGTGGTCCTCCTCAGACACAGGATGTCACAAGCTCAGGGTTCAGAGAGCTACATAACTAGATGTGGTTGCAATATCCTAGTTAGCATTTGAGGAAAAAAAAATAATAAAAAGGACTTAGACTATTCAACTCACCAAAAACTGAGACAGGATTTCGCATTGGTGATCATACACATATCCAAAACCTCTGAAGAGGAACCAGCTTTTAGAAACTCTTTCCCTTCAGGTGCAACCTTGTGAAACCTGCTTGTCTTCAAAATCTTACAGCAGTAGTTGAACGAGCTGTGCTGTCAGCTGCCTGGCTTTAGACACACAGCGGCTGTAGGCTAGAAAATAAATGTGGGGTCCACACCTGAGGGATGGGTGCAGGGGGGAAGCCATAAGAAAGGAGGCAGGAGACTGTATCTATGAGAAGTGACCTGCTTAAAAAGCCCCCAGTTGCTGCCTGCTTTTCTCCCCCTGCCTTGCATGTTGTGGGATGCCACACTGTACAGGAAAGACAAGCTGAAAAGCAGTGCAGGAGGCAGACAGCAACACACCACCAGGCCCTGAAAGCAGTCAGCATCTCCAGGAACAGGGAAGGCTGAAAGTAGCAGTGGGCATAGAGAAGATGCTACCAGCTTGATGAAGGTAAGGAGTGCTGTAAGAAAATGAGAAAGGAAAGTGGACAAATTAGCTGAATAAATTTTGTGGTGAAAACAGCTGGATGAGCCTCTCTGGAGACTGAGAAAAAACAGAAACAGAATGGAGAGATCATCATCATCCATCCATGCTTATAATGATGACAGATATGACAACCCCCCCAAGCCCAGCGTTCCTGTCCTGCTGCAGCACTTTCTCTTCCCAGAACAAAGCTCCTTGGCAGAGTCTTCAAGCCCAACAAAAGACTGACATCTTTTACTGCTGTCTCCTGTGTTTGTATTTACTGTTCACTATGTCTTTTTTGCTTTTCTATTTTCCTTCCTCCCCATCTTGGTAATGATCAGTAAAGAGCGTTACTTGCAAAATGGCACTGCCTGTGAGCAGGCACAAGAAAAGGCTTCACTGCCTTCCAGCCTCTTTCCAGAGCTGGATCCTCTCAAAGTCTCCTTAACAGCATTTGCTCCTCATCAGATGTCTTGTAAGAAATATCTGTGTTTAATAGCTGGGTAAAAAACTTTCATTGTGGTGTTTTTATAACCCAAAGTGTCTATATTTAGCTGTGTTCTTCAGTTTTGTGCTCATTTCTTCTGTTAAATCCTAATCTGCATTATTTCAGCATAGCATTACAGTCTCTCTCTCCCCCTTCACTGCAATAAATTGCCAATGCAGATATTCCTGTCACATTATAGGGAAAAATCTCATCAATTATATATCAATAGCAGGCACAAGAACTATGACAGAAATTGTATTATCACCTAATCTCTATACATCTTCTCTGTATTTTACAGACTGTTGTATGAGAAGCCATGTAAAATGCCATGTCACTATGGAGGGAATCATGGAATTGTCAGAGTTGGAAGGGACCTCTAGAGATCATCTAGTCCACCTGCCCTGCTAAAGCAGGATTGCCTAGAGCACAACAAAATCACAGAATAGCAGGAAAGTATCACTGGCACCTAAGTACTCACTTCAGAAATTGAGCAAATGTGTTTTGAAGGGAAAAAAAATTAGTTGCTGACATTACCCAGGGTGGTGGTTTCCACTCCTGAGTAAAGCTCCACTCTTGTCCCTGACTACCATCCATCCTCACCCCTCAGCCCTGTGCTGCGCGGGATGGGGAGGGTAACCCAGCATGGCAAGCACCAGGCTGCCAGAGCGCTGGCAAGCTGCCATCACAACTCCCAGACACAAAAAGGACTTTAGAAGGGATCCTGGGAATGCAGACCAGGAAGTTTGCCATCCATCCTCACTAATGGCAGGAGGGTCTTAAAAATATAAAATGACTGTATACAGGAATGAATATGGTCTGTTGAGAACAAGGCAGCATGGCTTCTGCAGAGGGAAACTCTGCCTCACCAACCCACAATAATCCTTGGAGTGTATCAGTAAAGATGGCATGAGGATCCAGCAGACATAGAACCGTCCAATTTTGAAAAAGGTTTTGTTGAGGTTCCACACCAAAGGATAACAGAGAAACTATCTTGCCACAGGATGGGAGGAAGGACTCTTATGGACAGGAAAGTGGAGGCAGGACATGAAGCAAAAGATAAGGCTTAATAGTCACTTTTAAGGGTGAAGAACAGGCATCACCAAGGTCTCCCCGCTGGGGGATTGATGGTGCAACTGGCTTTACGCAAAGTTTTCAGTGCGTACCTGAAGAGGAGAGCATGCAATGAAGTCCTTGAGTTTGTATGTGACACTAAGCTCTTTCAGGCAAGTAACTCTAGAAGGACTTCATAAAATTGAGAGGGCAGGCAATGGGTCCATAACCAGATACTAGAAGAGTTTGGCAGTGATGAGCCTCTAACATCCAAATCCAACAGTTGGGGATGCTGGGGGCGTACAGAGAGGACAGGCCATAGGACGTGACCAGGCTCACCTGCTCTCTGTAGGTAGCACTGCCCCCTGCCACTTTTGGAGACAGACTCAGGGCTGGATGTACCATTAATCTGATGCCGCACCTATTGTCTTCTTTTTTTAAACATGCTTCTGCACACCATCCCAAGACACTTGTAGTTTCAATGCACACTCCGGTGGGGTGAATTCCCACCCTGGCACTAAGCTTGGGATGTAAAAGCCCATAGAGTCCAATGCTTCAGTCCCCAAAGACAGTACTGCCTGCCTGCTTCCATGTCTTCTTGGTAGCTGACCTGCTAGGCATGCTAAATATAAAACTCTTCAAGGACCACAGGACAGTTAAAGAGAGAAGGAAACAGACTACAGATGCACTTTCGCACACGTGCAATCTCTCACTTCCTCCTTCTCACTTAGCAGCCCTTGAAGAGTAAAGGTCTATGTAAAAGCGACAAACACTTGACTAAAAATCCTTGCTTTCAGCTCTTTCCCTTTGCTTGGATTTCTGTGGGGTTTGGAGAGCATCCTTTCAAGGTCCAGGGTCACTTCGCTTTCCATCCTTCCTCCTCAGTCTGCTAGTGCAGGCATATCCATCCCTGTGCTGCAGCAAGGCCCCTTTCTTTTAAAGGCAGGGTCTGCTGGTGCTTGTTCCTGCCTCTGCTCTCCTCAGGTCCTCCACAGACCCAGCCTCAGAGCAAACAGCTGGTGGAAGTCAGTGGCTCAGTCTGCCAGCTCCACAGCACACTTCTGGTAGCCAAAAATGGCCTGATTCAGTTCCAAAGCCCTGTCTGCCCTCGACCACGACAGGGATATCTTAATCCATGCAGAAGGTCACTGCCAGGAATACCGTTAAGGAAATGAAGCCTGAGAGGGCAGATGCCCTACAACCGCTGTGGTGCATTTCTGCCTCACAGTGCTGACACCTCCCGGCACAGAACCAGGGGCTAGGGGAGGAATTGAAATCAAGAAAGCACAATTTAGCACCCTGTGTAGTCTGTCAGCCCTCTGTGCTGTGTGGTTTCTGCAGTGGTAAGTAAAAGGTAAATTCCCTGTCTTTTCCAGCTCCTACTGCTTCCCTGTTTCTTTCGGTTGTATCCTGAAGCCTGCCCTGCATTACACCCCCTTTTCCAACACCCAGATGCAGGATCTCAGAGGTTCCCGAGCTCACTTTATTGCAGGACTGATGAACCTAGGCCAGAGACAGACCTCTGCTACCACTTAGAGGAGCTGCATCCCAGCTCACCCTCCCCCAGCCCCTTCAACACCACCCACACAGCCATCCATCAGCATCATCCATGGAGCATCTGGGGGCAACATGTAATTAGAAATTATGCTGTCTGCCGTGTATAGACACAGTACTGCAAAGAAAAGCTCATGAAAGTAATACCCACCAACAGACATACCTTATAGTGTGCATCAAGCATTAATGAGGAAAAGTAAACAGAAAAGTTGAGGAAAGACATAGCGAGAAGAGGGAAGATACAGAGAGAAGAGATGAAGGCAGTAGTGTATTCCACACAGCTTTAAAGCAAAGCTGTTGTTAAAATACATGCTCAGAGTGATCACAATGTAGTTGTCCGATAAAACAGTTTATTTGAAGCAATAAATGAATTCTGTAAAATAAGAACACCCTGTCTTGCTGGTAAGTAGAGCTGCATTTGCTCCACGATTCCTTCACTGGGATACAACCCAGCAGAAATGGTGCAGGCACCCACATGCTCCGTTACCTTCCTGCAGGACACCATGGGCCCACAGTGTTTTCCTCTCCTCTTGAAGTCTTTCACTGTAAGAGATCTTATTTGAGATTTTCCTCAGAGCTGGTACTGCATGGCTCATCTCAAGCATGCCTGCTCCTCAGTTTGGGAATGTTTCTTTCCAATTATTTCATATTTTTATTCTCCACCTTAATATTTTTTAAAGGATTTAAAAAAAAAAGGGTTGTGCTTGTCACAACACTATGAGCATTTAATATGAACGCCTGTGTGTTCACTTTTCAGGCGTACATCAGCCTATTGTCACAGCAAAAACCAGCTGTTTGTGAGCTGCTATAACAATTCTGCCAAGACTCAGTAACTAGCCTTGGAAAAAGCAAAGTCAAACAAAAGGAGTGTGAACTACGACAAACAATGTGGGGAGTGGTAATTTAGAAGGGCTGAATGAGATGTGAAGAGTAATTTGCCAAATAAACAAAAACACAGGACAAATGATTTAAGCACATCACAACCTAGAATCAAGAAACAGAGGGAGTACCTGAGGTCTGGAAAAGTATTGGAAGGAGCTAAAGGAGAGATTCTCTCCCACAGATGAAGTCATGTATGAGATATGTAAATTGGTGATTTTGAGTTAAAGCAAATGAAAGCGTTAAAAAAAAAAAAAAAGACAGAGAGACAAGATGAAGGAAATCCAGAAGAAAGTGACTGAACCACTATTTTGATCTGCAGGAGAAAGGGAAAGAGGCAAAGTGTGCCCACTCAGGGCACAACAATGCAGCAACAGAAGGCAGCAAAGGCCTCAGTGCTGTGCTTTTGGGGCTACAGAAAATGCTCTTCTAATGAGGAGTTTTTCAACTGCATTATGAAGCCAGATCAAATCTCTCCATTGCTTTGTTCTTTCACTCGGTTTGCTAATCTGCAGCAGTAGAACTGATGGCAGTTAAACAGGATGGAATTTATATCAGGCTCAGAAATTGTACTTGCTGCCTACGGTTTCCCTGCAAAACGGCTTCAAATTACAGCGCGCTTGTGTGAAGTTGCAGAGTTTTTGTCATCTAACCATTCCACCAGCCCAGAGCACATCACGGGAGCTGCGCCGCCATCATCTGACTGCCATATGCCTGGGTCCAGGAACCTTCCTTCAGTGCACAGTCACCCTCAAATCAACAAAAGCTTTTGCCTGGCTGCGGGTTTTCAGGACCAGCTCCTCAGGCAAGTAGGATGCCTGTCTGCAGCACTAGTTAACAAACACCCATCTTTTATGTATTCTTCATGTGCCTGTCACCCCATGATTCCAACACCCTACCACCACATTTCATTCATTGGCAACAGATTGGAATGAACATTCAGCTGAAGTTTTAGTAGCTTACTAGTGAATTTTCCCAAATTACCTTTTAGTTTTGTGGATGTTTTCAGTTCCTTCAATAGCTATTGCTAGGAGGGGTTCACACTATGATCCTGACAGGTGACTTACCTGTATATTAAAGGATCTCTAGCTCAGGACTACTCAGGTTGAGGGGAATGAAGAGGTATATCCCTCCTTCGATTCAAATAATTTTCATTAAGATTACAGAAAATTCCTTGTGGTCTCCAAGGAGCAGGAAAAATCCAGATTTCAGATTGCTTTCAGAGTTCTGTATCCTTCCTTTAGGTGTGCAATAATGTAGCTCTGTCTATTTTCACACAGAAGGAATCCAGCTGAAAATACATTTTATTATAACCCCAGATGATATTCAAGAGCATGAAAAACTCATTTTTCTCAGGTGGTCAGAAAACAAGTCCCTGTAAACTGACATTCTTTCCTCTCTCATCTGAATTATGCCGAGGAACTCAAATTGTTTTTGGGGAAAAAAAAAAAAAAAAAGAGAGGACAGTTCTGGACTTTTTCACCTTTTCAATTACTTTTCAATCTCTTAAGAACAGTCATTTAGGTCAGAGTACTTAAACTGCTATAAAACAGCTGCTAAAGTGCTCTTCTATTGTAAATTAAACAGCAGTTTTACCAAACATTCCCATTGCAAGACTACATTAGCATAAACATAAAATCAGGATTTTAAAAAACATTTGGAGGGGGAAGTGCTAGGCCTAAAATAGTGATTCACAACCTCATGATAATTCAAGTCAGTGGCAAAAATTTTAACAATTTTTTGTCACCAGTAGGTCATGTCTGATATAAAAAGATACATAAATATGAGGAGACGGTCCAAACTGGAGCTCCACACCTCAGAGAGAAAGCCAAGTTTCCACCCTGGCGGTTGGACAGGGAGATGTAGCTACCGCTTCTGCAATGGCAGCTTCTTAAAACACTGTCACCAAAATGGTTCATTTTCTTCACTTTAACCGAGGGAATTTCCACAAGAAAATTAGTTAAGGCCAGCCATTGACCATATCAGTAAACCATAGTAACACTCAGCTCTCATAGCATTTTTCAACTTCAAAGCACTAATGAACAACACCCCTGGGACATCCTAAGGAAGTGGAAGCCCTCCCTGTGCCAGACCTAACCAGGTAAATTTGGTGCACTGCTGCCAAATGGACATGGGATGGAGGAGGGGAGAGAAATCTGTAATTCCCCACAACCCTATAGGTATAGGCTACACTCTGCCTTTCCCAGGGCATTTTCCAGGGCAGGGTGGGGTCTTAAGCCATGCAATTAAGGACAGACTGATTTCAGCTCCATCTCTCTGGCTGTGGTGGCATACAAGCAGCAGAGGCACAAGACCTACTCTCCTTGAACCCTGCCCAGCCTCCCACTGCCAAATTTCCCTGTCTCCAGCATGCTCCAAGCCCTTGTAGTCTTCACAGATAAGCTGGCGTAGGATTTGCTTTGCAGTGACTGAACGCAAGAAAGTTTCATATTATTAAACTGCTCACAGAATTGTTGGAGTTATCCTCCTTTCCATTTCCATAAAACAAAACGTCCCTAGGAACAATCCAAGACTAGGCTGCCACAAGTGGCACTGCCACTCTCCCACCGGTCTTAAAGCAGGAGGCAGAGACAACAAGCCCCAAGACCAAACTCGGAGATGGCTACAGCAAGGAGGTATTACTCGTGAACGGAGACAGAAAATTTGAGGCTTCCTTACATATTAATTTCCCAAAGCAGGTACTAACTGCAACACCAGCATGTTACTGACTCTTCTAATGTCCCTTTCTATTTCCTGACCTGCACAGCTGGGAATTCAGTCTTCAACACAGAGCATGAGCCCTTCCACAAAAGTTCGAGAAAGATTTTCCTACCATTCCGTCATTTGAAGCAGCGTTGGGGAAGAAAACAAGTCATTTTATCACTTTCACTCCTGCTTTGTTTCCAGCAAGAAGCAGTGCTGTTCAGAACACAAAGGAGTATGGGTAGTGCAGATCCAGTGCCAGATGCACACTGCAATGGAAATCAGGTGGGTGCTACTGACCTTAATGGAAATTAGTACCATAAAGCTGGCATTAATGAGCAGAGGACTTGCCAATGACCTGCTCTCCTCCAGCCACTACAGATGCTTTACAGAGGCAAACCTTGTGAAAGCAAAGACAGAAATCATTACAATTACATTTTGGTTAACCATGCATGCAAGTGTGCATTTATGTGTATACAGTAAGGGGTTACATAAAGATCAGAACAGACTAGAAATGCGAGCTGTTCTTTCCAAATTTTATACATTGCTTGAGTTATAAAAAATTAACTTCACCCAACTCAGTAAACTCCCTTCCCTCTTTGTTCATATTCACTCTAGTATATCCATCATTTTTGATTCTCTACTGATTTCCATTGTTGGGGCTTATTTTCTGTGACTTGAGAACCTGAAATTACGCTATATATCTTTGTAGCTCATTGAACTAACCAGCATTTATTTTAATTTAGTAAGGGAACATTTGGCTGGGTGTGACCAAATAAATACTGTGTCTAAACCAACACAAATATACTTTGCACAAGGCTATAAACCTGTCTCAGAGCTCTAATGATATTGCAAGTCAATGAAGCTTCAGTGTTCTCATTAACATGATTCCATCAGACCTCTATGTTGCATATTATTAATTTTTAACTATAGATTGTAATATAATTTATAGAGCTGTGGGGCAACAAAGATTGAATCTTGGTAGGAATCCAACCTTTAAGGTTGATAATGGTTTTAATGCTGACCTAATATTGAAAGGTGAACTTGTACAGAGGCCGTCAGACCTAATTATAAATAGGACAACAAGGATCACTAGTCTGTATCAGCAAAGACCAAATATTCCTTGAGAGCAATAGGCACAGATCTTGTAAAAAGATTATGAAGAGTTTTGTTTCTGATTTTGACACAATAAATAATCTAAAAAAATTGTTTTAAAGAAAGACATTAACACACTTTCCCCTCTCCCAAAATTTAATTTTTGTTATAAAAGGAACAAAATATAGAATAGCTAAAGTTAATCTGGGTATCTATTCTTTAGCACAATTTGGATGTAGGAACTAGTAGGAATAAGCATATTTTTATGAAGAAAGAGTAAGCCTTCAAAATCTCTGTGGAAATCTGTTAAGACGATGACATCCAGTAGACTCACATTGATCCTCTCCATAGCTGATGCATGATAGTGAACACAACGGTTTCTGCTACAGGCAGTAGATCATGGTCCTCGGCACTTTACTGAGCGCTCAGTGGGCCCTCGTGATCAGACCTCTGGGTTGGAGAGAACACAAACAACTACAAAATGTGTTTAACCCAAGTAACAGTAACTTCTTGGGAAAGGCAGCACAATACCTTTTTCTGGAGTAAAAGGCATTCTCATCATCAAAATATGCTTTAGTATTGCTTACGTGTATTTCCTAATTCAATCTTTTGTGCAGTTTCTAGAAATACAGTACAGTGGTAATAATGTAATTAGTATTTTCACTACCTAAATTATAGAGCTGACTGCAGAATACAGTGTAGTACCATCAATATTAACAGTTAAGTATTATACAAAAATGACATCAATAGTTTTAGTATAGTCACAAGAGACACTGTAATTTGCTGTTTCTCCAAGATCCCTTCAAATCGTGTCAGATGAGGGAACTCACAAAACGCACGGGCTTTTAGTTCAACTCAAAATCTAAAAATCAGGATCTCAAAGATTTCTTAGGTAAATTTTTGTAGGTTCTTCATCAACATTCCTTTCCGAATATGCTATTAGTTATAAGGAGGTTAAGTTCTGCTGCATCAACTTCTCATATGAATTTAATTTTCCAAACACTTCTGCAAGTTAACAAAGGAGTAGAGCAGGTACTTCACAGATGAAGACGATGATACATAGGGACTTGTGATAAAGGTCCAAGACCATAAAAGCAATCCTACGTTGGTGTAAGAACTGGAACCACTGGCTTTGCAATCTAGTGCTACCCCGTATTTTCTTTCTTCCCAGGTCACATAGCAAGGGCTTAAACTTTAACAACAAAGAACCTGAACACCAAGCAGCCATTAAGGCAGATAGTGAGGTGAGCACACTTTCAGAAATTCCTCACCTGAAGGGACAAGGGTCAGCCACTCCTAATGCCCAGAAATCACAGGACTCCAATTTACACAAGAAGCTGAAGGCTATCCCACAGCATCCTCCATGCCTTAAAACTCTTTTGGCCAAGCTAATTCACAACCTCCTAGACCAAATCAAGAACACTGAGGATCTACCCACACTCCATCCTAATTACAGTAAGTTTATGCTTTATTTCACAAAATGGGATTCTTTTTTCTTTCACCAGTTCCATTCAGCTCCTTCAACATTTTGTTCATTTGTTTGTTAAGATGCAGATCTCCAGCAGATTGATCACTTCAGATGAGACAAAGCAATCCCTTGGTAAATCTCTCTGGAAATGCAGAACATATTACATGCACAACAGTTGAACTCCTTGAATTTCCCCTTTTCAGATCCTCTTGGTTTCCAGTCATTCAGATAAAGAATGGAGCTTTTGTAGGCCAGTTAATCCATCCACTGAATGAAATATGGTAAAGTTTTACACATCCACATGTTCTTTCAAGTCCCTGTTTTACATCTGTAGATGCAATAATAGCTGTAGTAATGTAGACAAAAATCATGGCTTGGGCCCCCAGAGAAGATCTTTAAAAACTTGAGTTGAAAAGTCCCAATGCTGCAGTCAAAGGAACTGGCAAAATGATTTAAGGGCTGCCTCCGCTTACATTTATTTCTGCCAAAGCACTGGCTTAATTTTCTTTGTGTGTCTTAATAAGCCACCTCTGTGAGAGGGACCCTTACTTGAAACACTTGCATGTCCTAAGCTCAGAAGTAGGCACCATTGAGTGGTAAGCTGAGACAAACATCCCAAGGTGGCGTCAGGCTCAAGCTGCAAAATGAGCCTGTTCTTCATCTTCTCTACCATCACAGTCACAAACTAGCATGAAAATAGCATTTGCATAGTGAGTTAAAATGCAAATTTATGTTTTATTCTATGAAATTGAGACAAACAATACACACTTGAAGCCTGCCAGAATAGCAATTACAAATGTTGATATAGTTTTAGATGATAACTTAAGCCAAACGATAGCAGTGTATATCAGAGCTTGTGAAACACTACAGGTAAAAAGCAACTCCTGCTGTAGTACTGTAAGCCTAAAATCCAAATTAGCAATACTTCTGCTGTTCAGGGCTAGATCTGCCTTGTGCAGACACTTGCCTCCAGGGAAGACTCAGCCACAAGGTGTACGTACAATGCAAGGAAGCAGCCTGCCCACAAAGGAGAGCTGAGGGGGTCTCAAACTATGTGGGAGAGGGCTTTGCAGTGCCACAGCCTAATGGGATGTGGCATCATCCAGGAGAGTCCTGCAACAAGAGGCCAAACAGCCACTGGCCTAGAACAGAACTGCCTAGCTGGTGTAAAGATGTATTTATGCTAGGTCTGATTTAGATTGTGCTCTGCACAATCAGATTGCTTTGAAGGTTTGCCTTGTGCAATCATTTCCTTTGTCAGGAATCAGAAAAAGACTGTGAAAAGACTGTGAACAAATTGTTTAGGCATTGAAATTTAACCCTGTGGAATCCTTACAGTGTAGCACAGTGTGACACAGCAGGAGCACATTTGTCAGGGGACTGAAGCCTCTTTGCTCTCTCCGCATAAAACATATACATCAGCATTGTGTGGTGTGGGTGTGCTCCCAAGCATATGATGCAGCTATGGGGATGCAGCTCCATGTCTACCCTGCTTCCCATCTGCACTGCAACTGCATTCAGCCCCCTGCACCATTTCTTTTCCATTAGGGAAAATAAAGGCTTTAGATCCTTCAAGACTGTCTGGAAGCCCTTCCATTACGTTTTTTGAGAGATTGTACAAGATTTGATTTTTAAATATCCATAATACATGTGAGAAAATTATTGAGTATTACACTAATGTTTTCCTGGTAGTGTCCTAGCATTAATAATGTCAGAATATAAACACCAAAAATAAAAAGGCATTTGGTAGAAGCTAGTCAGTTCCAAGACTTTTCACTCTGATGTGGGCTAAGGAATGAACCCAGCTGGTGTGTTTTCCATACCAGCATTCATAACACCAACAGTTTCCATCTCAGTTAGGCTCCATACACCAAGGTACTGTGCATGCCCTGCTCCTTCTGAAGAGCAGAATCTGAGAGCACCAAGTACCTCACAGCAGAAGCACAGCCCTCTGTAGAATTAGACCTTAACACAAGATAGCCCATCAGTGTTTTTGTGAACTGCTGAAAAATATGCTGACAAGAACAAAAGCAAATAGTCTTTTGGAATTTGGCAGAGAAAAGCCACTCTAAATCACTTCCAACTGCAGTAACTCTTTACTCCTGTTTTACGAGTAATAGAAGAGACTATCCCTGTTTCATAAACTCATTCAGTTAATACGTTTAAGAAAGTAGACAAGCTTCTCTCCTGTGGGGGTTTTCAAATATTGTCTTTCCTTGTGGCTGCCAGTATTTCAACATCCCATTCCAGAAACACTGTTTATTACTCTGTGGGATAAAAAAGAATAAAAAAAAGGAAAAAAAAAAAAGAAGAAAAAAATCCCACAAAAAAACTGCTGCATACAAGGAGAAGAAAAATGGTTAGAAGGTTAGAAGAACAAAAAATGGTAAATGATGGTTACATATTAGGAAATACTAAAGGGTTGTATGCTGCTTCCTCCTGCTACAGTACACCAGAGTAGTAAGCAGAATGTGAAAGTCTTCACTTTACACAAGAAGGCAGAAATATTTCCAGGATGTTCCATGGACCGGCAAGAGTTCATAACTCAAATAACCTCCACGTCAATGTGATCTGCAACTTCAAGACTAAGTTCCGAGTATGTTTCAACCCAATTCTGCAGCAATTTCGGCTCTTGAAGAATAAGTACTGAGCAGCCTCAGTCGCATCACTCAAATCAGTGGGACTCAAGTATCCTTGGGTTTTCTCTGAATGTGCTCAGAACTTTGCTAACAGTGTTACTGCAGCCAAGCAATTCTCTCTTCTGAGCTGCACAAATTTGCTGCTGACCCAAATGGAGCTGAACCTCCCAAGGTCGGCTTCCTTTTGTGCCTGTGGAAGTTCTAAGTTCACTCTGTTCTTTCCAAGTGGAACAACAATGCACACGCTAAACAGTGTATTGCTCCTTCCCCCCACAGTGAATCCTGCCTTAATTAGGAGGACTTTTGCAGAAGATGTATTATCTGCTATGCCAGGACTGTCACACTTAAATATCATGCAGAATCCAGCCCTTTTATCATCATCAGATCCGATAATGTCTTTATTTAGCTGCTACTAATATCTTTGGAAATACAAATTCACATCACATTACTTTCTGAAAGGTAGCAGTAGGAGATATCTCAGTGCAGAATGGATTCTATAATTAGAAAAAGCACAGGGGCCAGCTTTTCCCCCCTCACCAAGATTGGGAAGCTCTAAACAATATGCAAAGGCAAAAGGGGAAAATGGTTACAGTACTGAGAAGGCTAAAATTTGAATGAGATAATAACAAACCTTTCTTATGGAAGGAAAAGGAAATGACTGATTCTAAAAAAGCTTCTGTAATAAATCATCATCCCTGCATGAAATTCCATTCATATATGCTGCAATATCTGGTAGTAATGTTAGAGAAAAACAAAATAGAATAAAAACTTAGCAACAAACAAGTTTATAAAGAACAAAATATAGCTTGCCAGAATTGCTGAGTTCTTTCAGTAGCTCAATCAGTAGAAGGAGATTTCAGAATCAAAGAAGAGTTTCAACAGCTGTATTTGTATTACAGTCACAAAGGCATAAATGTGAAATACAGCTCTAATAAAAAAATGAAGTTTATATAACTGGATGGTAATTTTCCACCCTTTCCAGAAGTAGCTCACAATATCCAGGGGAATAATACCTGAAAGAGAAAAATTTTGTTTGTGCATTAGACTACAAGGCATGTTCTGTGCTAAGTAATGAAACACTATTCATATTTCTGTTGATCAGGAAAAAATCCTAGCATTAAACACCAGTCAAGGAATTCTACAGTTATTCCCCTACAATGTCTTAAGAACCTGATTTTCAACTTACATTATCATATATACTTGGAAATCAGGTTTTCAAAAGTAGGTTTAGTTTCTTTTCGGGAATGTGGGCATGAGGCTAGTTTTTAGATAGGTTCAACAGCCATAAGCATTGTCTCTACTGAGCAATGTAGATGTTAACTTCTTTTGAAATTATGGCCTTTAATAAAAAAGCATGAGTTTACACAAAACCATAGGCTGCCAGATGACAATAGTCTACTGCTGTTCGTCAAACATAAGCATACACCCCAAAGCTAATGTGAAGTCTACATCAATGCGAGACACATTGATTCTGGAACAAAAAAAATTTATCACAATGACCTTCTGTCTCTAATGCCAACTCAAGGACGGAGATTATCCAATAGGTTTTCATTAGAGTAGGACTCTATGGTGCCATTATTGTCCTGCTGTCATTCAGTTGGTTTTCCACAATGGACCAACTACATGCTTCCAATATGCAAGCATCACCAAAGCTGCATTTAGTTCTTGTTACCGGGTTAAGAGTATCTGAAATTTATTACTGTGTTATTCATCTTGGTACATTTCTGGTTTTGCAAGCATGTAAATTGTCATCTCTGAGCCCTGGAAGCTTAAACTATAAAGAGAGAGGAACATACGTCCATGTAATGCATGCCTAAAATGTATTCAGGTAAAAATCCCCAGTGTTTTCACACTGAAGGAAGATCCATTTACCTTGTTGATTTTCATATTCTGGATGATTTCTGCATAATGCAACTCTTTTTAAAACTCACATTAGTTCTCTGATTTTATAGCTAACTTTTCAATGCATCATTATATTCAGTCTGCGAAAGCCTAAAATAACAGGTCTCCAGGACAAACCCAGAGCTGGAGTCTATTATAGCAGCTGTGCCTCAGGCAGCACAACCAACATCAGGCAGTAGCACAAAGAGGCAAGCAGGAGATGCTCGAAGGGGCCCTTTTCTTTATTACATCCCAGCCTACATGACTAACCTTCATTTACAGGGGAGAAAAAAAGCTGTAACAAAGAAACATTAATTATATCCAGAATAGCGTAAACAAATGTCTTTTTTTCCTCTGAAGTATTCACTGCAGAATAAAGTGTCTTTATGATTTTGCTTTTACCCATTTGACAGCCACTGGCCTTTCCTTGTGGAGACAAACAGGGCTTCATTTTGCATGACTTAGTTTGTAGCTACTATTAGCTGAAGAACTCTGTTGCTATAATTAAAATTGATGATGCAGATTTTCAGAGCCTGTAGAGGGAGTGCACGAGTACAACATCCTTTTGATGTGTTGATGGAGTGAAGGACTGGTAAATGGATATCTAGAATCTAGGAGGGCATTTCTCTCATTATTACAATTTAGGATGGTGACATTTTGACTGTAAGCTATTTAATAGTGTTTCTGTATTCATTAAGGGCAAAGTTCAACTTGGTGCAGACAGCTGGTGTATGGTCCTTTTATATAACACTTAAGCCTCATGATGAGGCTGGGGGAGGAAGGGCAGCTGTGGGCAAAGCAACTGCGCAGGAGAGCCTCTGGACCCTCTGTACATCAGAGGAAGTTTCAAAGGAGCCTCTGAATACACTAGTTCAGACAGGCTCTTAGGGAAGTCAATGATGCATCAAAAGATTCACCAATACCTGTATTTTGGAGCCTGAGTAATCCATAAATAAATTACCAAGATAAACTAAATTTCCTGAAGACAATAATTAATATAAAAGCAGTTGTGCCAAAGCCTTAGAGTCTGTCTGTGTAGTGTGACTTTTCTTCCGAGTTTCTTGCACGAACCTGATTATTTGGGCTTAGTTTACAGGCAAAGAAATTTAATTCCAAAAACAATCAGAAAAGAGAATGTGTTCAAAAGTATGTCTAGCAGTTGTGCTACTACTGGGGCAGTTAAGCAAAGCTATGCTCTTTTATTAAAAGCAAAGTTCATGTAGAAGTTAAATTAATATTTTAAATCCTTGTTTTGTGCTGTTCCTGTGAAAAACATCTAACAATGTTGTATGAATGTTTTAAATTTCATTTTCCCTACCTCACTATTTCCTCTGGATAGCAATTATTAATAGTGTTGATATATTCCTGAAGAAGTGACCCAGGTTCTGCTTTTATTTCTTGAACCTTTTTAAGTCCACCGGTAGTTACAAAGAGACGACGCGCTTTACTGTCATGTGGTAACACCTACACAAAGAAAAGTATATTTAAAAAAGGAATATTTTCTTCTAAAGGAATCTCTATGTTACTAGGATCAAATATTGCTTATCTGTTTTTAATTCAGAGGACAGATAAATTGGAACATCAGAGGTACAACATCTGTAATGATTACTGTAGTTTAACGCCCAGTTGTACAGGAAAAAAATCATAAACCAGGCCTTTATGGTTATAACATAATTTAACATGCAGTTTAATACATAACATACATAAAAGTAATGAAATTAATATTTATCTTTACGTAAATAATATTTCTTGAATCATTCCTACGGAGACAATAAGATTGTGGAGATTAAATAGATAATAAAACCAGAACACGAACATGGAATAACAACAGCATCTGTTCCACTTAAACCAAGTTATTCAGGTCTTTTATGTCAATTCCCACAGTTTAATTGTGGAGCAGAATTTTATATCACTATAATGATCTAGTATAGATTAGTGCATGAAAACAATACTGAGAATTGTTGCAAGTGAACAATGCAGCCTTGAAGCATTACATGCTACTATTAAATTCCTAGATATTAAAATCCTACAACACACTGTGTAGCCATGGAAGCCTTTAACAAGCACACACACACACAAACACACCAAAGCAAAAATGCGAAGTTTCTGCAGCCAAAGGGGATGAGAAGCAGAAATGATCAGACAATACATTCTGCGCTCCCTGAGTGATGCCAATATGCAGCTCTGTCCAGAGGATGGGAGGGAGCGGAGGGAGGGAAGTGGGGGCTGGGCCAGGCAAGGGAGAATGACAGCATGTAGTCCATAGGCCCACAGGGCTGCAATAATATTTTAAAAAAAGGGTGGAGGGAGATAATGCAAGACATCAGCTGCATCTACAACAAAACCAGATGGGTTTAAAAACAACTCTGGGAGTTTCATACTATGGGGGCAAAAGCACTTTGTAAGCCTTCACACTGGTCAGACAAACTGAGCCATAAATGTGACTGTATCTCAGTGTAAAACAAGAGCCTTGAAGGAGGAAAGGATTGCCTAAAAGGATGAAGGAAAAGAAGGATGAGATTTCTGCCATGCATATAAGCAAACAGCCTTCATTTCTCTGTTCCCTCTAGGCTGTACAAAATCAACAGACAGGTAAAGAAAACACAAAGAAGCATTCCATAGTATATGCTCCATAGAAGTGTTAGGAACAACTGTCATTGTTTCGTTGTAGGAACTGAAAAGACGTCTATTTCCATGTGTCTCCCACAAGAACTGCCAAGTAGGAACTAGCAAGCAGACAGGATACAGCCCTCTCCCTGCCTTCCTCCTCCACACTGTGACTCCCAGGCTGGATAAGACAGCAGAAAACTCTCTTGGAAGAGGTCTTAATGACAGACAGCACCTCTGAGACACAATCCCTTCCCCCAGTCCAAACTGAGGCAGCACAAAATTGCACAGACGCTGACAATGATAATGGTAAAATGACACAGTCCAGCACCAAGAATGGATAGCATCCCACTCTGAAGCATAGCTTAGAATAAAGCTTTTACTGTGCTATAAATAAGCCCACAGAAGAAATACACCACAGGCCTAAGAATAGGAAATTCCCAAGCTCTAGTACAGGAGAGAGAAATGCTTTTACTGCAGAGAACTTAATTTTAAATGTATACTTCAGAAAAGCAAATGCCAGCCAAGTATAGTTTGTTTCATTCAATGTAGAAGCAGCAAAACAAAGCTAAACAAAATATCAGCTGATATGAAGGGTACAAAACCACTTCAACAGCAAGCAACATCCAAATCTATACACTGAGAAACCTATGCACTCAGCTCATTAATAGCTCCAGTCAGCACAAAGAAGCAAAAGGCACTGGATCCTGTGCAAATCTCCAATCTTTGTACAGACTTAGCAAGAAGACAGGACAAATCTAAGTGTGGCAATGTCATCAGGAATCTGCACTACAAACAGTAGTGCTTCCAGACCTGTCATAATCAGAACTGAATATCAAGAGTGTTTTACCTGGCCATTTCCAGAAAGAACATCTCACCAAGACAGCCTGGTACTCCCTGCTATCAGACTACACTGCAGGGTATTGCACAAAAGACAGTCTATAGTTAAGCAGGATTCCCAACAGCTGGTGAACATTGCAGACACTGGAAATCTCCTGAATAGTTAGCAACTACTTAAATAATTTGCAATATTTTGATTAAATTGTATCACATTTTACATGCTGTGCTCAAATCAACAAGGTAATTAACAACAAGCACTTTCAAATCTTGAGAGGGATGGGAAAAGATTTGGTATTTTTGCACTTCCTTTATTGAGACTGAAAAGCAACAAGGATAAAAGCTGTGAAGCCTTTATACTCTAGATTATTGTAAAATACCTGACTTAAGTCACTCCTGTACAGACAGCTTGTACTTTATCTAAAACAGATGTGGCTGGGATTTACATGATACACTGGCTCAGTGAAAATATTTGCACATGGGTTAATATTCCACTTAATCTCAAGAGGCAAGGAAGAAAAAAACACCTTGCTTATAAGCAACTGTTTTCCCAGTCTTAGGATGAATTATGGCAGGTTCCATATGAAACAGTATCCACGGTTCTCAGGCTAAAGAACAGGATGCTCCAAACTGTTTCTACAGAGGATCTACTTGAGGATCCTGAGAATATAACTGAGACCTTTAGAGAGACCTTATCTTTGGAAAGATAGCTTCCTTGCTAAATGGAAAACAATTAACATATTATTCATCAAGAGAGCTTTTCTTACCTTACTAAACTGCCCAACAATATGTTTCATAATATTGGGAGGGGCATCATGCAGCAATGGTTCAAGTGCTGGAAGATATGTGCATTTCTGAAGGATGTTCTTTAAAGCTCTTTTAGTCTATTGAAATGCAAAATAAAATTTCTCTGGTAAGACATCAATGAAAACAACAAGAATTCATATTACATATCACTGAAGTCTGATCAAAAAAGCAAATTGATCAGAATTCTTAAAGACCATTTTCTGAATAAAAACTATGATATCTATCAGGTCACTTAATGAAGAATCAATTTTCTACTTAGAAGTATTAAAGCTCCAAACCTACAGTGTATCATATTATTATGTCACCTACAGTCAAAGTAATGGTAATTTTCCTCTAACTACAATGCAAGCACCCTTTAGGTAAATTGAAGTACTGTAACATAATAAGAAAGGTAAATCAAAACACATTTTTAAACATTCTGTATTAGAAGTGGCTAACTAGAAGAGTCTGCTGGTCTGGGATAGCAAAGTGCAGTACCTTTCAGGCAGGGAGGAAAAGAGAGACTGAAACAGTTGTACGTTAGTTGCTTAGTTTCTGAAAACAGACTCCATGTGGACTGCTACAAGCAGAAATTACCTTCTTGGGTAGGATTACAGGTACAGCTAATTTGGCCTTGATGTTTTGGTAACCACTGAAAATGACTATACAAAAGTTATTGTACAGATCTGTAATGTTATACTTCAGTGGAATGTACCAAAGCATAGTACAACATGGGAGACTGTCTCCCATCATATTGTACCCTTCAGCTGGTTCGCTTACTGTTGCTCAAAAATACACTTTGCCAAATTACAACTCTACTAGCTCCAACACAAGAAAGGCCCTAAACATGAAGGGTTGCATGCTTGCAGAGCTTTTGAGTATTTTTTACAATTGTATTATAATAATAAAAATGTAAGCAAATCTCCTACCAGGATTGTAAAATTTTGTATAAGAGCTTATAATTAAAAAAAAAAAAAAAAAGTAGACTAAGTAGACTATTAGAAATGAGTCACTCATAAGAAATTATAGTATTTATACGTGTATGCAACTCTGATCTAAACTGGGAAGAAAATAAGGGACTAAACTGCTGTAGCTGTACCATATGATCTGGTATGCACCATTCTCGCACCCATTAGGACCAGCCAGTCCTAATAAATGACTGCCTGCGAGCAGCCAATATCCAGGAAGTCTGTAACTCAATAAACATTAATAAAAGGACATACCATTTAGTAGCTTTTAAACACTTATACCTGTTGATCACAATAAATATCTCACACTGTATATTCTACAAAAATACTTGCTTTCGTTTGAAGATCCTCTGAACTGTGTGTGTCCATATACAAAGCAAGGAGCACGGGTAGCACATTTGCTACTGCAACAGCACGTGCATGCTCAGGAGTATGCCTTCCAACCTGTCCCAAGGCCCAGGCAGCTGCTGCCTTAATATGATCTTCTTGTTCTTCTACCAAACAGGCACACAGTGGTGGTATTCCCTACAGCATCAATCAAAAGTACAACCTTTACAGATCTATACCAGGGAAGGACAATTTGGAACTGATACAGTTTGTTAGAAAATGTTTGTCTATTTACACTCTTCCTCTAAAATAAGATATAAGAGAACACATGCTAGTGGTGTCATATTTTCACATCATGACTGGCAAGAATTTTGAACAAATCTTAATAAATCTAATTAAAGAAAGAGAGAAACAGATTCAGTGTTCTAAGTCAGAAATCAGTTTGAGCAGCTTGATTAACGCACAGTTTTAAGGGATAAAAGGAATATACGACACAATTCAGGTTGTATTAAGACTAAAGGCTTCAGTTTTGTCAGACTAAAAATAAAAGACTTTGAGTGTTTATGAACCTATGAAAGCAGTTTAAGACCAGAAGGCCTCAACCATTCTTTTTTTTTTTTAATCCACAGAACTAAATTTCAATTTATCAACCTCTTCTTGAGTCCAGTAATTCATGTTTGATTCATCCAGTCACTTCCAGAAAGGTTTCAACTCTTGATTTGACGATATCAAGAGATGGGGATATCTCAATCAAGGGATGGAGATACCTCACTCACATCCAGCTGTTACTGAAGTTCTTATGGTTCAGGGTCACAGTCTTCATCCATTCTCCACAGGATTATGGAGCTATTTAGTAGCTGGTATTTTATGCCAGGACACTTCAACAGGAATTGTTTCATGCTACTTTAGGTAAGGCAAGGCTACTAAACCTCTACTAGGAAAGCTTTTTCTCCATCCTATCGATCATTTTTTAGTCTTTTCTGCACACATTTCAGGGGTTTTTAAAGTTTTTCAAATACAGAAAACAGAACTACATGTTGTGCTGTAGGACCAACTTCTCTTTTCCAATAAAGCTTCATCTTCCACTCTTTAATACTGCAAAGGAGGCAATTGCCCTTTTTTTTTTTCTTTTTTCGCCACTGCGCTGCAGCAAAAGACCACAATGAAGTGTTTGCCCAATACAGACACAAAAATAATTTTTAAAAATTCATCCTTTCCAGGATACAGTACCATGGAATGGAGCTATCACCTTACATCATAACATCATAGATGTGTAACTCCATGTGGTTATGCCACAATGCCTTTCAAATAGTTCCAGTTTACCGGCCCGTGTCCTCAGCACTATGTACTTGCATTCCACAAGCTTAGTCTCCTCTGAAGCAATTTTTTTTATATATGGGTTATGGAGGGTTAATTTGGATTTCTTTTGTAGTTCATTCATTAAAATATTTAATTTAATAAGAGTTTGCACAGATCCCTGCAAAATCTCTCATGGCATTCCCATTCAGTTATGGTAGCAACCATTACTTCTCTTCAAAATTTATCACTGAGGCACTTCCACAGCAACTTAATCCTGGATTCATCCTGCTTAATGTCAAGCAGGAGCATGCCTGCTCTAGGCATCCCTGAAAGTGGAGAGACAGAGACACATCCAGAGAAGGGTCCCCAGTGAAGGCAAGAAAAACGTGTCTATTTCTTTAGCTTTTGAATGCTTTTTTTTTTTATCACTCTTACCTTCCCTGCAAGCTTATTGGTGTTAATGTTGCAGCAATTTCCATTTTTTTTACTTGTATTCCTACTAGAAGACATTTCTGTTCCTCTGTTTTTATTGTTTCACTGTTTCCTTTCATAAAGCATATCTTTAATGAGTGTGAAAATGGGCCAACAATTGTCTCCCTTCTATATCATTGCCCAGCAGAATTTATTTAAACCTGAAAATTTATAGCTTATCTCATTTGAAATGTCACTTGCACAACAGAATCAAAACACTACATTAGGAACTGAGGTCTTTTCAAGTCTGAAGATGTGTGTTGCCAGACTACTCTAGCAGTACATACACAGTCATGCTAGTGAAATGAAGAATGTGCCATTAAACATTCTAGCTTCAAAAGGGTTTTGATGTAGCCACAAATATTAAGAGGAAACAGACCATAGAAATTTGCTGACTTATTTTCTGTACCCGTGCAATTGCAACACAGAAAAATCATCCACTGTAATACCAATGGTATGTTCACAAACCAATGCAGAACATTTTATAAAAGGTTCAATTTCATAAAGACACGCTTTGACCAGGTTACCACATAATTTCACCCACAGCAAGCAGCAATATTAGGAGAAAGTGCATTTGTCAACCACAAGTATATAATTCTGTCACAAAATACGTTCTCTGCCTATGTTAATTTGTATCTTTTTCTCAGAACACCACTGAAGAATTATAGGAAGACAATAAAGTGATGGCTAACCTTGGAGACAATCACTGCCATTGACAGGTTCTCCGAATGAGCTGCTACATAACCAAGCATCATGATGCCAGGCAGTCTGACAGTTCCGCTGCAGCTGCCAATACAATCAATCACAGCGGCAACTCCACCTGCATTTACTATAAGCTGTGAAAGCTGAAAAGATAAACGGAAGAGATTAGATACTGTGAAGTATCAACAGGCATAAAGCACTACATTAGAAAAGTCTTTAAATTTCTTGCTCCTGATTTATAAATAAAATATCATACAGACTGTCAGGCACTAAGCACAGCATGAAATTCTCAGGAATTAAGCTGTTTTGCTACTCTGGTTTTGATTGCCTTTACCGTAAGGAAATCAGGACTCTGGATTCTTGATGCTTTACAGCATAGAAAGACACATTCTCAACGCCATTAGTATATAACAGATATACTTATATATTTGAATATACCCATGCAAATGGAAGCCTTATACATGAATGCCCTGGAAGACACACCTACTAACCCAGATATTCCAAGCCAACACAATAGGTTCTGTGCAAGGACAGAAGGAAAGGTCCACTTCTCTTCTCACCTGCATTCTAGAGAACTTCTGTGGCATAGAAGCCTTTGTGGATCTCACTACTGAGGCATGAAGCCAAAGACAGCTGTCACGTTGTTGTCATGTTGCACTGATGTGCAAAACTGACTTGGACTACACCATTCTGCTACACTAGGGTGTTGTGAGGGAGGTTTTCAGAGAACACACTGGATGGACAATGGAGTTTGACCCAGAATGCCAAATTATATAGCCTTGCTTATAAATGATAATCACGTCCACAGTGTGTGATGTTTGCTGTGCATATCAAGGTATGCAACATGTTTCTTTCCAAAAGGTATCACTTCTCATATTGCTTGAGGGACAGCAGTAGTGTATGTATGATATGAACAATGCATAGAAATTAAAATAATTTCATATTAGGATTATTTTTCTTCTGTCTTGTTAGGTATATCACATTTGTCCCAAAGATTCCACAGCAAAAGTTCTTAAAAGTCCAAATCACATGAACAAAACTGAAGCCTGTGCATTTCTTGTCCAGTTGGTTTAGATAAATGTCAAATCCACTGTGTGCCTTAGAGCCTGTAAAAGGGGATTGTTTTCTCTAATGAAACAGCTAGATGAAACTTACTACTTAGGAACAACTGTTCACACAATTGTGAACTGCAGCCAGTGATGACCAAGTCCCATGTCTGGGCACAGCCATGTATACAGAGCTCCTGCAGAGACACACTTCCTGGTGCTGTGAGCCTCAGGCCCTGCTGCAAGTCCCCCAGATCCTGATCTTCACATGAATTTTACTGCATATGCAGATAGAGAGCTGAGATCCAAAAGCCACAATGCTCACATGACTGACATAGCCAACTCCTCTAGAAATAGTTTGCCAGTCTGTCTCTGCTGCGTCATATTTTGCTTCAATAGAGTTGCTCAGAGGTGGACAGAGATCACTGTCACTCTAAAGTTGAATGTGGACAGTGACTTCCCATTGGGAGTCACCCGGATACTTCCTACAGCTCCTTCAGAGAGCTGCTAGAACGACCAGTTCCCCTTGTATGGAGGATCCTGTGCTAGCAGCTTTTCTGACTTAACCTGCAGTCTTGTGAGCATGGCCTCTGGCTTCCGACTCTAGTAGCCCCCTTTGATAATGATAATTTTCTTCACTTTTTGGAGAAAGTCAAGTTGCATTGCCCATGAGGTACAGAGTGAAAGCAACCTTTGACATGACAAGTCTTGAATGACAAGACTGCAACCTTTAATCACCAGCAGCTTCAAGATTAGCAGGCTGAAGAAACAGCACAATATTTATGTTTAAACACTTCTCAACTGTTATGGTGTCATTATTTCGAAATGGCTGCACTCAGCATTAGTGTTCCACATATACATTGCTTGTATTTCATTCCAGAATCATATTTAGAGCCTTTTCATTATCTGTATGGTCTGACAGATTAACCTAGTTATAATTCTTTGTTTTTCCTATTTGTTTTGTATTGACTTTGCCAAACATCCCCACCTTCCTGTATCAATTATTGGCAAAAAACTGCAAATGCTGAGGCTTGAATTACAAACTCAAGCTAATAAAAGAAACTACCATCAGTTTAATAATAAAGTAAGAGCATTTTTGACCTTCATCGACATTGGGAAAATAATTAAAATGTGATCCCAGCACTGCAGAAGTTTCTTTTTAAAAAACACATACCATGTATTATTGTTACAGGATGATCTTGTCATTTATTAGCTGGTACCATGACTTCTGTGAGGCTTTTCTCATGATATTTTTAATATCTAGGACTGACAATACTATGAGTCTAAAACTCCTTCTCTGTGCAGATATTTTATGGAATGAAGTAGCTAGGTATACATTATATGCTCCCAATGTTTCCTAACCCAATTCATATTCAATACACATCTCATAATATCAGCAAGCATTTCCATATTTTTCCAATGAACATGCCAAACAGCTATTTGCCCTCCCTTTCAAAAAGCAAATGACAGAATAATCCTGTATTTTATTTAAAGTGTAAAATCTAATGATATGACCTTGTATTTGCATTTTCAAGGTTTTACCTCAGGCGTATGCTTTGCTATCTCTCTAATTAAAGTTGCACCATTTTTCTTGACATATTCATCTGAGTCCTTCAGGCATGTGAGCACAACTGGGAAAATTTCTGCTTCAACCACCAACTCTGCAAGATCCACTGAATGCTTTGCTATTTGGCTTAGAGCTGACAGCACCTGACGCTAGTAAATAAAAATTGTTATAAAATCAATAGTATACAAACATCCCACAACACACGCTCCTCCTGCACACAAAAATCTATTGCATCAAAGAAAACAAAGCAGGATAGGGAAAACAATTACAGCTATTTTACAATTCACTGAGTCAATTCATGCACAGATATAATGGCACAGAACATTCACTGGTTCCTGAATAAAAGTTTCTCCTTTGTTTTATCCCATTCAAGCTTGCTATGTATTAAAAAGAAAAAATTCTATGTATACACCATTTAAAACTATAATTTAGAATTTATTGAAAACTGTAGAAAATATCTTTATTTGCATAGGTTTCGTCTGTCAGAGATCATATTAAAGAATTTTTAGCTATTTGAAGTAGCATTTTTATGTTGCCTTCTGTTTCTATTACAGCAAGGCAGAAAAGTTAATTAGGTTAAGAAACAATTTTTTGTCAATTAAGCTCCAGCGATTAAACCGTCGACAACAGCTATTCACATCAGATAGTACATTCTAAAATACAATAATACATTTAATATTAACTGGCTTATCGTACAATCTTAAGTATGCAAAACCTTTTTTGTTACTGTATGGTGCAAATTCTATCCATGAAAAATATTTGTTGCATTCTTCATATACTATATAATTCTAAAAAAAAATTAGTATGATTCACTTCAAATACTAGCTTAGCTGTTCCTCACAGAGAGGCAGTTTTCATCCAGTAGCCAAATCCATGAATATGTTCAGAACTCTTCATCACTAACTAAGTAGTTACATTTTGCTAACGCCCAAAACAAGAGCTTCCTAAATAAATACGCACACCCGTGTCTTTGATTCATTATCAAGTAATGATTGGTATAATGTAGATTTTAAAAAATAATTTTTAAATGTACCTTCAGTTTAGCATCAGGGTTGAGGATCATCTGAGCTAAGTGAGCGATAGCTCCTGCATCCACTACTGTCTGTGCTAACTCTGGAGAATGCTTTGAAATATCACTGAGAGTTGAAGCAGCAATCCTTTTCAAAGCAATTTCTGGCTCCTGGATACAGAGCACTAAAAGAGGAACAGCTCCTGCATCCACCACAGCTTGTGACAGTTCTGTAGGTCCAAGGAAAGTAATTAAGTGAGTATGGGTGACTGACCCTTGTGCAAGCCATTTTTCACCCTGACAGATACAGCAAAGGAAAAAGGGGAGGGTGTAGTTCACTGTCTCGACATCTGCATTTCAAATCAGCCCTCCTGGTTTCATAAACCGTGTGGACCAATCCACAACTGAAAAGAACGCAGGTCAATAGATGGACCTCCATTTACATGCACACATTTGAGGTAGATTAGGCTGAAATGGTTTGTTATTCTGTTTTCTTTTTCTTTTTTTAAAGTAAGCAGATGTCAGCTGTTTAAACCCTGGCTATTCTACACTGATCAATAGGAAAGCATTTTATGCATGGCTAACAACAACACAGAAAGCCAAAGTACCAAAATTTTACCAACCACCTAATTAGAGAGCATTTTACCCTCTTTAAATGATAAGCAGATATTAGCATAGATCAAATGCCAAAAACAGAAATACAAAAAACATACATAAAAGATTTATCTTACACAAAAGATTGGAAAAACAGAACTTGATGATGAAAACTGGGTTTTGCCACTATATATGGGACAAGACAAAATTTATACTTTAATGACATGAAAATGTTATCATACACAATTACACAAATGAGAAATATCATCAGTGGGATATTGTGTATCTGAGATCAGTACAATATCATTAGCTAACTGCACCTTAAGTAAAAAGGGAAAAAAAAATAATCTGAGTACATGATTAGCTGACATGGACAAAATTACACTAGTAGAAATTCATTTGCTTTTTCTTTGTATCCAGCATTAATCACAGTAAAAATAAAAATTACTGGATATCAGAAGGAAAACTTATACTATAACCAAGCTGTGCTATTTTAAAATAATATTGAAAAAGTGGTAAAAATCATGGGGGATTCAATAATCTATTAGGTTCTTAGTTCAGTTTTGCTACACCTTATTATGCATATCCATTATTATCTTTAACATTTATCTTGACTTACAGTACCATGGCAACATATGGCTGTTGTATTTCAAGACTCTAACTTAGCTTTTGATTTATAGTCCATCCATAAAGAGATTTTCATACTAAGAAAAATATAGCATACTTCATTAAATATACATAGACTAATACAGTTTTTCATGAAATCTGTAAGTCATGTCATCATTATGTTGTTAATATCCAAATAATGTTCCTGACCAGATTTGTTTTCAATTAGTGAATTATAGCCACACACTCCAATACATGTGATAAGTCAAATATTTAGACTGTATGTTATTTTATTATATATTTTAAACAATGCATATTACCTCAGAAAATTATAATAAATAGATTAATTTTTAAACTAATACAAAATTAACCCTTCAAAATTCACTTTTCAAATAACTGTTTGTCTGAAAATGCAGAGTGTGCACCCCCCAAATACATATAAGTCATAAAATTTCAACGAAATGCTGCTAAATGCTGTATCTGCAATTTACAAGTTTGAAGTAAAATGTACCTGAAATATATCTGAAAGCAAACCTGCAAACTAGCTAATCTATCTAAGTGGTATAAGTTACACTCAGCTTCTCATGGAAGCAGCCATATTTGTTTTCTTCAAATTGTATTTTGACGCTGTACACTGACCAAGTGGAATACATCTGACCAAAAGTACAGATCAATCCACCTGACTGTGCCTCAGAAGCCAGGTCAGAGCAGCCAACTCAAGCTCTGCCAAGGAGATGCTAATATCAGGAAAATCATGTCAAGGAGGACAGAATATAACTAGAAGAATGGGTTTCTTCAATGCCTTATGAGTTGAAATCATGAAGTTCAAGTAGGGAGAGAAAGAGAAATACTTTAAGGTCACAGCTATACCCAGGCATGCAAAAGTAACCATAAAAGTTATTGTAAAAGAGCAAACTAAATCTGATTCAATTTAGATCAGCTCTTGCTGTTAGAAGTCTGATGGTTACTGTCGGTCATGGTTAAGTAAATGGTTCTTCCAGTGGTGTTTATAAGGTTCATGGCTAATAACTTGCCACATGGATGGCTGGACCATGTGTCACAAGACCGTCAAGCAGTATACCGACTGTCAGAAAATCAGGAAAGCCAAAGCAGAGACGCAAGAAAATATATATCTTCCAGTTACATTCCCCTGCAAACTCAGCCCAAAATTATAATTTTAGGTATTAGGGATTCTATCAATATTGTGGTTCTTTTTTTTCTCAAAACCAGGCTCAATTAACCTTCCCACTTAGTAGAATGTCTTTAATTTGGACTATACACCAGAGAATTCATTAAATTCTGATATCCAATTACAAAACAGAGTGGGGAAAAAAAAAAAACCAAAACCAAAGAATAAAAAGAGAAAATACAGCTGTGAAGAAGAATTTTTTAAAAACAAATATTCAGTCAAAGAAATTAAAAGAGATGGAACAAATCACAAAAGTACTCTTCTGAACACTGTGCCAAGACTGTGTTACCCTGGCAAAGACAAAACCAATAGACAAAGAGGAGAAAGCAGATAAAAATTACTTTATGAACCTCATGTAAGTTCACAGAGTTATGAAAAGCCTGGGCTTGGAACTTCGGCTGCGGGTACACACCAACAAACCTGTCCAACTACATGACGATAAAATAGGACTTCTTCCCACATGAGAGAAAGTTGGAAATGTTATTCCACATATGATCAGAGACAAGAGAACTCGGACTCCAAACCAATTGGTTTGTAAATTAGTTAAAAATTAATTTTGTAAATTAGTTAGTAAATTCGTTGCATTATTCCAGAACAATATAAGGAAGATTATAGCAGAGGGAGATACCACAGACATGAAGACAGATTCACATCAAGGTAAAAGAAAGACTGATAAAGAAGAACTTTGGAGTTTAAAAGTTGCTTGTTCAACTAGCAGAGTTGCACTGATTTATCTTAATACAAAAGTACTCACCAGGGACTACGAAAGTAATTCAAATAAGCTAAGGCCTAATCATGAGTTTACATGATCAGAAAGAGTGGAAAGTGAGTGTAGAGGAGTCAGTAAGATCCTGACTACATACCCACTGAAATCAATGAGAAGTCTTATAGGATTGAACTAAAGTACCCTAAAGCATTACACAAAAAAAATAAAATCCATACCAGCACTAACATATTGGCAATAACAGTCAGGATAAAAAGATTAGGAAGAAAAGATGAAGGTGAGAAAATGAATGTGCAAGGGTAGTCCCCAGAGAAGGAAAACCACTTGGGAACAAATGCCATATTCACACAGGCAGCAGCAAAACCTTCTTTGGTTGGAAGCAAACGCAAGTTTCAGTCCAGACCAGGGTTTTCAAACAGAACCAGCTGCGGCGGCAGGTGTATTCACAGGAAATAACAGGGTTTGACCAAAACAGCCACCGATACTGCATTTTTCTGAGGACTGTGTGATCACGTAATCACCACATAGGAAGATTCTAATCCCCACAAGAAGTCCAAAGGCCACACTTCAAAATCACTGTTTTATGCAGACCACCACAACCACAGTCCCAAAGATTTCACTGGAACCAGTGATAAAAGCTTTCATCAGGAGGATAGAGGTCATTAAGTATGGAGCAGGCTTAGAACCTGGAATAAGAAAAAATTACTGCTAGACTCAAATCACTAAAGATCTATCAACCGGCTCTAATCTTGTAGCTGACCCTGCTTTGAGCAGGAAGCTCGACTAGAGATGTCCTGAGTTCCTTTCCAAGCTGAGCTATCCTATGCTCCTAAGAGCACCACCATATGACAGAAAATGAGCGCATCTCCACTCTCAGCAATATGCTTGAGTATAGCATTGTTTATTTTTGTTTTCCTACCAATTTACAATATGGTGAAGCAGGTGATGACTAATATATTACACCTTATATGTAAACAAAGCAAATGGAAAGCTGTTATCTGCATCTCTCAAACATAACAATTTTGCATTTTAGAAGTAATTGAAAAATACAAAATACTTTTCGTGTACTTGAAGGTATCTTGATGGTACGTTTCTTTTCAAACAGTAGAAATAATATAATAGAAATAATGAATGGCAAAATTACAGCACACTATTTGTACACTTTAGAGTAATATCAGTGTCTGAAACTCAGCTCAAAGGGATCTTCAAAAAAGAGCAGAACTGCAAGAGCTGTTCCTAACTTTTGGAATCTGACCTGGCAAGATTTCTAGTGTCTTGAAACCTTATGAAACATCTGTCTTAATCTAAAATTTCACAGGCCTTCTGGAAACATCTGCTCACAGAAGAACTGCATTTTAAGAGATAATTGTATGAAGACAGTAGTAAACTTGCTAACCAGAAAATGTGTTCATCAGGAGAAGAAAAAGAAGTCTTGATTTTTCACAATTTAAGTCTTTTCATGGGAACATACACCACAGTTCCTAGAGAGCAGTTTTACCAGGTCATGGATGGAATTTCTGATTAAAAGCAGACAGACCCTCCCATTGCAAACGGTTATCGCCTAATGCTGGGGAGCCTTTACTTGCATTCAGGGAAACAGAGGTTCACATCCTGCTTAACAGAGATCAGGACCTTAATCTGTCTCCCACATACATCCTAGACATATGCCTTAATTATTGAACCATTCTTGCTGGGGGCAAATAAGCCTCCCTGCCTCCCAGGCTTTTTGGGACAG
>VXBJ01001446.1:367695-388857 GCA_013400055.1 Nycticryphes semicollaris | reverse complement strand
AAAAAAAAAACAAAAACCTTTTACTAACGTTAATTAGTTCACAGGATAATACAGTACAGACATGAATAAATTAGATTTTTTTTTAATAGCGGCAGGATCTCATACAGATCCAGATCAGGACCACCAGACATCACGCAAACAATGAACAAGAAAAGTCTTCCTTTGACACAGCTCATGATCTAAAATTTGCACTAAGTGCATAAACAAACAGAAAAAATGAGAGGACTAAGAGGATACAGGGAAAAGATAATAGTCTAGATAAGTCCGTTTGTTTAAGTGAGTAGTGAACGATAAGGATTGCAAAAACAATAGCTCTTAACATATTTAACCAGATTACACAGGTTACGCAGGGCAAGCTCCTAAAATAATTCTATCCATCTGTGACACTTGCAAGGTTTCACAATTTTTAATGTATGTATACTCACAACTTCTCTATGAGAAAACACTGTTTACGTTTACAAACAACAGGAGCCTGAGACACAGAGAATGAGAACCAACAAAAGGGTTTAGAATCTGAATCCTGGAATGCCTGAATACTGCCTAAGCCCACAGCTAAGGTCCTGAAAACCCATCCCACCAAACACCCAACACTGGATGACCCTCTGTTTTGACCAGACAGCCTGCAATTTTACTCCTGCATGTGTCCAGAACAGTTTACTTTTGACAGGACTAAGCACCTTGGCATCTCTGTCATAAATTCACGCAAAATCCAAGCACCTGTCTCAGTTCTTCCCATCTCCATCAGTGGTGGACTCAATACATGTTTAGAGCACATATATATACATATATATTTTTAATATATATAAAAAACATACGATGCTGCACACGTCATGGGGTTCCATGTAAACTGCAGTGGTAATTGTAGCTTATTCTAAAAGCCCAAAGTCTTCCCCCCAAAAGTCACATTTCAGTCTCCTGCAGTTTCATAACTATCATGGGATGTGGAAGCTGAAGTTTAAATTTCTTCCCCTGCCTCACAGTTTCAAAATCCAGAGCCCAGTTAAAACACTCTGGCCAGAGACAACTGTGTTGGGAGAAAGCCAGTTCCCCTCCCTCATGAAGTCACTGTGCAGCAATGAGTGCAAGTTTCACTGGGACACAAGTAATCCACTGCTCTGTCCCTGTGCCTGGAGTACGCTCTCCAGCCTGGCAGCTGACAGATCATCCCTACAGACAAGCTTTAGAGGGCTCTCTCTCTGTGCCAGCTGGCTCTAATCTCATTCCAAGATGCTCGTTTCTTCCCTGCTCTGCACAGGGAGCCTAAGCATTTCACACTGACGGATTCCTACTGTTGAAGCACCCAAAAGTTCAACAATACAAAGCCCACATCCCTTCTGGATCAAGTCCAGAGCGACAAAGAACCACGTGAGTGCTTTTCTGCATCCTGTGAGGTGCCCAAACACTTTCAAAAGTCTGATCTAAACCACTAGGGTATGGTGACAGAGGAATATCTGCAGCAAAACGGACCCAGGCCCACTCCCTGGCGCTGAGGGGAAGTGACACAGCACACCACAATTATCCATTTAAACTCCTCTTCCCTCAAAGCACCGTGGCCTCATCTATACTACTGGAAACTGTCCATGCTTTGTACTGTCCCCTGAGCCACGTCCAGGCATTGCCAAGTAGTTTGATGGTCAGCATCAGCTAAAACCACGTTAGAGAGCACTTAAACGATTAAAGAGCACAGCCATTTTCCAGTGCTCAAACGCATGCCCTGACCCTCCTCAGATTACTAATACTGATATAATTCCTTAATGCCAAAAATTCAGGCTTCTAAGTTGAGGCCTACAAGCAGGTACATTAAACATAATTTACAAGCAAAGCACTAAACATCATTTAGGGGGAGCAGAAGTTAAGGGAAACAGTACAGACAAATGGTCAAATCCCTAGCTAATGCAAGTTACTCTAAAATTTGCTGAACTCAATTGAGCTATAGTTGTATACATGTCTGTGCAAATGTGTGATTGTTATTTCTGTTAAGTAATTACACTCCTGGCAAAGAAAAACACTTTTTTGTTTTTATTATTCAAAACATATTTATTTACAAACAAACTGTATTCACAGGCACAGTCAGAACACACTGTAAAACTGTATTTTGCTCAGTTCCATTGATAAAGCATTGATCTGGGATGTGACCCTATAACTGTCCTCCATAAATAAGCAGAATCAGTATTTATTGTGTGCTCATAGAATCTCCTCCTTAAATACAGATGTTGATACACAAAGCGTGAGTGGAATGGAAACTTGAGGGGGGGCCCTATGGGAAGTAACAAACTGCATGCGTTGCTAAACTCTGCATGAACTGGATAATGAGTTTCCTTCACTTGCCCTTAGTCACCAAGGCATAGCAGGCTTTCTATGACCTCACACTAATCTTGCTGCTGCCCAAGTGATTCTGAATTACAGCCATCTCGATGTAATGACAGCATGGGCAGTAACATGGAAGAGATAAATCAGGGTACTCAAGCTAATTTAGTGAGGGCTTTGAGTTGCAGCAAGGGGGTGGTTTCCAACTCAAAAACAGAGGATGAAGAGTTTCATTCCCCTTCTTTCCTAAATGGTTATAAATTTGTCCAGCTAAAACCTTAACCAGTATCTTGACATTAAGGTTTTTCTTTTGCATTTAAAATTAATCTTTAAAAACAAAGCCATGACCAGATACGTACAAAAAAAAAAAATCTGCAATGAGGACTTCCATTTATGTTTTCCTCAAAAGATTTAAAATGAAAACATATAGTTTTCCAAATTATATTTCCATTGAAATCCTACTTCTCCTAAATCTAATTTAAAAAAAACTATAACCCGAGTATTTCTGTGATATCAATGCACTTAACTCTCAGCTGTCTCTTTTTGGTTATTAGGAACCTTATTTGAAAGTATTTCTGTTAATCTAGATTAGGATCACTGGAATATATGCAAACCCTGAAGGAAAATGGTGAGAAGGAAGAAAAAGAGACCACCAGATTTATTCGCATTGCAACTGTGACAATTTTTTTTTTGAGGGTGGGGTAGCACACGTTGAAAAATATGAGGATTAAAACCTTTTGGTGTATTTTCCTGGGTCAGTGGTGGGATATTTCTCATGTAACAAATTTCAAAAAGGCTATGCTTGGAGATATTAAATATTTTATTACAGGAGTTCATTTTTTTGCAGTTATTTTACAAGTGTTTAGTATTATTGACAAATCCTAGTCGGTTGTCACTACAGCTTTCAAATTGTCTTCTCTTTAAAGAAGGGCCTTTTATAAAGGATCACTCAACATTTCAAAAACATAGCACTGCCACAGTTAGATTTTTTTGCAGTGCACTAAAAGGTAAGATAGTATTTTAAAGTCAAACTTAGGCACACAGTACACACTGATCTCTCAGGAGTTCAAACATACACATTGTCACTAACTGCAGTACCTTTATTGCTATATTAGAATATCAGCAGATAGCTGAAAGAGAAAGATTTTCCCTTTCCCTGTGCAATAGTTAAAAAAAACATTACTTAAGAAAACAATGATTTCTTACATTCTGCTCAGACAATGAACACACGAGATGTGGAAGAACGTTTCCCTTCACAACTGCCTCTGCCAGGGCATCATTATAATTGGCAAGTCTCCCAAGAGCCAAAGCTGCAGTCTGTTGAATAGTTGGGACAACATCCAGCAAAAGAGGTCTCAGCAAAGACATTACACCTGAATTATATCAGGAAGAGAAAAGTCCATTTGGTGAGCAGGAATTTGTCTAAATATTTGCCTTTATTCATAAAAACCTAGTAAATTACTCTTCCAGGTACTAAGAACTTGTAGGAAATTCAGGTGTTCCTCTGAAATGAAGTCAGCACTTGAATAGCAATGCTGATGCTTAGCAATGTTTCTGCTCATTTTTCATAGGTACAAAACACTTCTGAAATATAAAAAGAAAATGTTAAATGTAGAAATAAACTATATTCAAACATCTATAAAATACAGGTGTTAAAGCATACACAAGAAAATAGGTATATTCAAACATATATGAATTGCATGTATTAAAGTATGCACAGGGAACTCCATAAGGAGGTCTTGGTGGACTGACATTGACATGTCACCATTCAACATGTGAGCAGAACATCTACATTGAATTATACCAAATTACTTTGCATCTATTATAAGCAATGATCAATCTGGGGACCAACATCCATAACCTGTTACACTCCAGATAGATGAGTGGAAGGTTTTCTTATCATGTTAGTATTTATGATGTATTTTCACCAGTGAGTCCACAGTGTATTAGTTAAATGTGAAATAATACAAAAAGCCCATTCCCTAAGGTGCTCTTACAATATGTGCTTGAAATTGTAGGTAAGGTAAGCAGCCATGACATCAACCATTAACAGCTACAGCTTAAGGAAGTTCTTACATCGATAAGCATCTAACTAAAAATAAAGTCAGAGGAGTAAACTTTCCATTCTTGCAGAAGGAGGGAGGAGGTCACAGTGCAGTGCCATTCACTATTCATCTACGATCTTGAACAGGGCACGAACAGCGAGGCGAGACTTTGCTGGTGACTCAGAGTTATTCAAGGTAGCACCAGAACTAGAGGCTAAAGGACTAGGTAACAAAATGGCAAGTGACATGGAACACACATGGGAAAGCCGATTTCTACCCCAGATATGCAGTGATGGACCCCAAACAGATCATTACTACCCAGGAGAAAGATCTCCATGTTAGAATAGACAGTTCCATGGAGATACCGGCTCATTGCTCAGCAGTGGAAAAGAAACTTTACCCACAGAACTATACTAGAGTGCTCAGGATTATTTGGAAAGGAGTAGTGGCCAAATCAGATACCCTCACTATGTTACTGTATAAAACTATCCTGCATTTAATACCCTCCCCTAGAATAGAACTGGAAAAGATTCAGTGAAAGGCAACAAGGATGATCAAAAATAACCACTCAGTATGCGGAAGCTCTCCCTACAGTTAAACTAAGATTATTCAATAGGGATATAAGTGAGATCTGCATGGTTACTTGAAAAATTATTTGTAAGGTCTGAGAAGGAAAAATTATTTATATTGTGCTTCTTCTACAGTTTTGTCCCTGCACCAGCCAGCTGCAGGAATTAATACTTCTGAGCTTTAAACCTCAGCCAGAAAGCAATTCTCTCAGAAGATGCAAAAGTGCTACACCAGACCACCACACACTCAGAGCTACAGTCAGAAATCCCCTTATCAGCTCCCTCAGTTCTTTTCTCTACTTTTTTTTTTTTTTTTTTCTGATAAAGATAAAGATTTAGCTGGGTGACTGTGGAAGAAAACAAGACTTCCTTTTCCTATGGCTCATGCCGTTATAAGCACCAAGCAAAGGTCTCCTGGTGTGCCAGCCCCACAACAGTGGGATCAGCGCCTAATGGCAGATGACAGCCAAGTGTTGAACAGGCACACCGTGACAAGAAAAAGCCATGGGCCTCAGAACAAGAAATAGTCCAAAGGGATGCAGGCTGTAACAACAGAATACCCATATTACACCCATAGCTCTATATAGAAGGTCACTCTGAAAAGAAGTGAAGTTGAGCAGCAGTATATTTCTCACAAAGAACACATATTTTAAATTAAAAACAAATTGATTCCAGCAAGAAAACAGCCTAATAATCTATAGATGGCTCTGAAAGAATGGCAGGGGGGTAAAATTAACCATGGAGGCCATGCTGACCACTAATGAATTTGTTCTGGGAAGGTCAATACTCCAAACAGAAGCTACACTGCCATGGGAGGTGCAGCCTCCCAGGATGTTCACAAGCCAAAGTAACACAGGTCTCAGGGGGGCAACATAGTAAAAGGGGAAAAGCAAAACAAAATTGTAACGTCTGCATAGCACTACAGCACCAAAAATGGCTCTGTAACATGCATTAATTGAACATGTACATGTAGAACCCATGGAAATAGGTCTGTGTGTAGCTGGGGCCGGCTCACACTTTTATCAAAGCCACTGGGAGCTGAAAGAGGCTGCCTGTTCACCAACAGAAAAAAGCTAGATCCTCCAGTATTGTAAGATGAATGTGGAATTCATTTAGCACTTTGCAAAAATCACTTCTTTAGAACATGGTCATCATATTGACATCTTCTCATAAACTCTCCCAAGTAGCAGGTATGGTCTCATTAGCAAGTTATGCTTCATATCAAAATATATTAAGTATTTTATATGACAAAATTATTTAATAAAGAAAAACAGGGAAAAAAAAAAGAAGTTTTATTGATATAAAAGATATTGTTAGAAGCAGTTGAGGGGAAAAAGAGGACAGCCTTCATGTGCAGTGTTCCTGACCCTAGAAAAGCCAAGAGTCTGACGAGTGGAACATTCAAAGAGAAGGTGGCAGAGAGTTGAACTCTGGCAATAATCTCACAAACCAGTGAAATTTAAAAATACTAGAATCGCTTCACCCAGGAGGAACCCATGAGCTAGTTCCAGACCACATGACATGTTTCTAGCCTGCATGACATACCTAGACAATGCAAAATGCAAAACCACATTTAAGAAAGTTTACCAATACATATGCTTTGAGTTATCCCAAATACGAGATTTGTATAATTTGTATTTTCAAAATCAGCTGATACAGACCTCACTCTTAGAACAGGCCAAAAAGACTTCAGCCTGAAAATGCTTCCAAGCTGAATGCCTCCCCACGACCAATACCATTCATTTCATTGCAGTATAAACCATGTAAATCTTGGTGACATGTAAGTGCCAGCAAATTATTTTAGCTGATGAAACTGAAGGTGAGGAAAGTGATGAAAAATTAAATGAAAGTTACTCTTTGTAAGTTTGAAGTTGTTAACTGTTTGCAGTACAAGATTGAAACAACAAGGTTGAAAAAACAGTGAATGGATTGGAAAGGTTTAGAAATAACAGAAACTGTGCCAATCCTCATGGAAAATATATTTTCCTAAAGTGATGCCTGCAAGTGAGAAAAAGACAGTGAACAAATAATTATCATGACAAGAGCGTTGGTGGAACAAGAAAAAGAAAAATCAATTCCTGTTGCTTTACAGGCTTTATATTGACACTAAATTAACTGAGAATTGAGATAAGTGTATGGGCCTAGATCACGTCTGTGCATTGAACATAATTAAAAGCTTCTACCTCTACTTTCCACCTTCTCTAAAACCAGTTTCTTTCTCTGCATCAAGATGCTATCCATAATCTCAGATTCCTCTGCAAGACAAACTGCTTGAGTTTTCACCATTGTAATTTTTACACCTCCAGCAAACTGAGTATTTCTTTCTTTATAGCACTTAGAAAAAATAAACAACTAATTCTGAGAGTATGAAAGCTGCTGTGTAAAGATTATATGGTCTTCACTAAAACATCTACAGGAAAACCAAGATACCCACCTTTCCTTTTATGACTTTTTAAGATAGCGCTGGAAAAAACAAACGTGCCTGCCATAGGAGGCAGCATTCCTGTCCAACCCAGCTTTTTCTCCCAGAGATAATTATATTTGGTGAGTTCCTCTATTTGATCTCTTCATTTCTTTTTACTATCTTGTCTACAGCAGAGTCTACCCCTCTTCTCAAAAGAAGCTCAAGCCAGGAGTCCTATCAGCATTTTAAATTACATTCAAATTTCTTTAACGTTATCTTAAGGCAGGAAAATAGGTAAGAACCTTCCAACAACTTCCTTTTACCTCTACCATTCACTCAAGTGAACAGGGCCATACAGAGCAGGTAGCAGCAGTGTCTTGCTGCCAAAAAAATTTTAGGAGTACTCTTTGTTAGTCTTGTAACTAAGTCTCTTGTGACAGAAGTAGTAAATTCATTAACTCTAATTCAAAGGCAGCAACACAGACAGTTAACTACGAAATAAGGTATTTAGACCATTGGACTAGATTTGTTTTGGAAGAGTTCCCACTAGCAACTCAGAGTAACAAAGAATTACTGCCAAATATTCTCTCTTGCATCACAGAATCTTGACTAACCTTGGGCAAGGAATGATTCCCCTTTGTATCCTCAGTTTCCCACTCAGATTTGTTTCAAAGAATGACACGCTTTAGAAGCTGAATCATACACTTCTCAAGTGGAGCTGTTGTGCCCTGGCCTGATGCACTTTCCTTTCGCAAGTGCTGGCTGATGCCTATAGGGGGTTGGGGCGGGTGGCGGGGGGTGTCTGGGGCAGGGACGACAAGACAAGACGACACAACACCCACACTCAGGGCAGCAGCAGGTTCAAAGTTTTTCATCCCAAGAAATTTCTGTAGCCAGGCAGTCACTATTCTGGAGAGGATAGCAATCTGTTTGGTCATTTTGTTTTCTTGGCGAAAATGCTCCTCCCACCCCCAACAAACCACTGTACAACTTCAATAGTTACAAGTCAGTGGAATATCACTCTGTATTACAAATTCTCCCCATTTCTGCACCTGAAGATGGCCACTCCCACCCTATTCTCCTTCCTTAAAAAAACAAAGTTTNTGTTGTCCTTGGACACACTCATCACTATTCTAATTTATGCTTTGGATCAACTATAACATTGTCTTCTCATTTTTGTGCGCTACCTATTACACTAAACATTCACTAAGCTTAACATTAGCACTCAAACATTCATCATGTCACCTTGATTTTTCAGTGCTCCTACTGTCAAATTCAGCTGATTTAACAAGGAAATACAATGATAGTTTATTTCTGCCTCACCCCAGCTCCACATCTTCAACTACCCTTTCCTAGAAGCAGCATAGCAGCGAGTTTTAAGTAGGAGACTTGAAACAAATTTCCTGGAAGAATGGTGCGCGAGAGAACTTTCACACTCGCTCGTTTTGACACATCCTCTTACAAAGACAAGACGGTACACGCATCTCAAGTACATACTCCTCAAGTGTGGCTTACCCCAAGAAAGGACTCCTCACTGCAACAGTTCCATGCACAACACGACTACAATCCTCCAAACAGCAAAGTGAACGTAAATACAGTTTGGTAACAGAGACTCTGGGTAATCCAGTAATTCATACAGCAGTTACCACAGGGTGTGGGACGTAATCCAGATTCCGTTTGACAGCAGGGCTGAAGATTTCTGAAGGATAGAGGAGCAGCAAGTTTCTCCCTCTTAAAAGCTGATGTGGCTGATCATTTTCCAGACCTTGTTTTTGCATTAATAGAGCAAACTAATCCTGTTCCAAAAGGACTGTTTCCATTTCTACTGAAAATGCCCCTCGTGGGGCTAGTTAGTGGTCACCACTCAAGCCTTCACAGACACACAAAAACCAAAGTGGTCACAAGGAGCTGTTTCTTTTTAATGGCCACTCAGTAAAATGAGGCAGAAGTTCCCAATAAATCCTGTCTTTGAAATTTCTACTTCCAAGTGTCCTCCAAACAGGCCGGGAGGCTGAGAAGAGCAGTTGAGCTCTCAGTTGATTAAGACAGAGAAAAATCCAGTCCTCCAGCTTCAGCTAAGTTCACTTTCTCCTTCTCTGCCATCTTGCTGGTACTTTCCTGAATACACAGCCGCCTTCTTCCATTCATCAGGCACCACCACATCATCAAGCCTCTCCTCACTTGATGTACAACAACTCCAAAAGGCAACCTTTTCCTTTTCATGCCACATTGCATCCTTCTCTCCCACTTAGCTCAGCCAAGCTTTTAACTCAAAATAAAAATAATTGGAAAAAAGTAAGTGCATCCTTCACAAGATAAACTCAAATGTTGAAACTGGCTAGACAAGGGCACTGGAGTCTGTCCATGCATATCCACTTGCAAGATCCAGATAGAGCAAGAACACAGATGATTTAAGGGAGCAGCTCTTTTTCTGCACAACTGACTCGACAGACATCCTCCCTACACACCCTATGCTCTCAGCAGGCTTTCTACAAAGCACTGCACTATCAGAGCATATTCTTTAATGCTATTTAAAATCTGGAACTATATTCTGAAATATCTTCCTAGACTCTGATCCTCTTTACACAGGGCAAAGTGTCCAACTGTTGCATTTAAAATAGGTGCATTTAAAATATGCATACTGTGAAAAGAAGATGGGAAAAACACAGGCAAAAAGACTCAATGTGATTGGACGAGGTAAATAAATTTGAACATCCTCTTCTCAAAAATATAAACTCCTAAAACCACTCCAGAGATCTGGAAATACAGCTTTTGAAACCTGTCACCAGTGGAGTAACTCTGGAACTGGGAGAGAACTAATGGTCATGACATCATCCTTTACCTGCATAAAAAAAGACCATGAAGTAGGGGAAAAGTCTGCCATGCCGCAAGTGTTTGTGATGGAGCCCTAGTTAGATGCAGACAAACCCTGACCCCAAGCTACAGCCTCTTGCCAACACAGATTGTAAGGAACAGATACAGGAGAAGATGCCCAGAGGTAACAGGGAAGGAGACAACTCATGCCTGGAAGTGAGTATAGCTTGTATGCTGTATTGCAAGGACTCAGAAACTCAGAAGTAGCTTGATACTGGGCAGAATGGAAAGGAGACACAAGGCAGGGACGTGGGTTCAGGGGGTTGTGGGCTGTTGGAGTGGGAGGATGGAAAAACATCTTGGTTTACACTGGCATTTTGGAACTTGGCTCTTGGAACTCTGCAGGCTGGCCAGCAAGTAGGTAAGACAGAGTGACAGAAGTTGAAGTTATCAGCACAAGATGATAAAAATACCCCAGCAACAATATGAAGGGAGCATGGGTCTCAGCACTCAAGAGTCCCATGGCAACACACAGGCCGCTAGACCACACAGCTTCAAATTTCTTTTTCCGTGTTCCAGACAGCTTTCTCTATCACTTCCACAGCCATTGCACTTCAGAATGTGATCAACCCCAAGAAAGGGGTTCAAGATCTGATCTTGTAATATCTTTAAAGTCAAAGTTGCTAGACTAAACTGTTTCTTAATCCAAATTATATACTTAACTTACAAATTAAAAACAATGATCCCATCACCACAGACTCTAATGCAAAATGAATAAATAAAAATTTATTTCATACTCTGAAAGAATACAAAAATTAATACCCAGAAGTAATTCCAGTGTTATTCTGATACATTTATCAATGTATTTATGAATTGTAAATTCCTCTTCAACAACAACAAAAAAAATGCTACTTCAAAGGGACTGTTTACTTGCAGAGTGCTGCACTTCATGAGGCAGATGAAGAAAGCAGAATTAGGCCCTCAGTGACTAGCACTTTTAGAAACATAACAGAAACAGTTCATTTCTTCTCCTAAATTTTCTACAAGACAGGAAGCTGCCTAAATCTTGGTGCAGGAAAGAGAGCTCAAGTTCACCTGCAATTATAATTGAAAATAGTCCATTTCTAGGATTTTAAATTTTGGAAGAATGAGGGGGTATGGGACTCAAAAATGCATTTTGGTACCAGACTTCATGAGCTGCAGCTGCCAGATGAATAGGTTTAAGCATTATGTTTAAAGCTGTTACTATCAAAGTAGCTTCTCCCATTAGTCAGCAGCCCTCCAGAAACTAGATTTGACAAATTAATTGTCTGTCGTTGTTACAATAATATATTTACTAAATATAAAAAGTTTAGGGACTTTTGGGGGAGATTTTTTTTCCAGATATCCATTAATTAAACATCCAAAGGACAAATTCTGCAATTATTATTCATGGCAGGATTTAATCATAATGAACAACCTTATCAAAGCCAACTAAAGAGTTAGAAAACACGTAAGAACGAGTTCTGACAAAATAATTTCTCTGATCATTCCTTGCACTTCCCTTCCACCAGAAAGCTGCTGGGCTCTTAGGCACTAACCCTCCCAGGACATTCCTGACCACGACAGCACCAGTGCTGTGTAAATGTGTCAAAGTCCAGGGCCAGATTGTTCCCCAGTTACAATCACCTTTGGGATCTCCGCTCAGTGGGAAAGGCAGCTCCAGAGCTTGATGAGACACAGAAGCCTCAGAAGAAAGATGCCCTGGGAAAAGGTGAGTCCTCCATTGGCCCTCTCTAACCTTCTTTCCAGCTTGCCAGCACCCACCAGTTTTCCTTACTGAAAAAAGAAGCCTCCACAATAATGGTACTTTAAGGTTTCTCAAGAGCCAAGGCAGCATAAGAACAACCACCTCTGATCCTGGCCGTTTGCTCCCCTCCATCCTGCAGCCTGCCATCTCCTACTTTGCCACAATACCACTGCTTGTACCTGGTCTAATACCACAGAAGCAGGGCTTATAGCATAGTCAATAATTATTTTTTAAAAACACCTCCATCTTTCATGAAGTTAGCATGGTGTCCAGAGACACCTCCACAAAGAACAAGGTCTCAAACTAGTATTTATTTTCCTTCTAAGATATTAAGTATTTATCAAAAGGACGTCCAAAAATGGAACCAAACACCTTATTCCTTGAGCACTGATCTTTCACTGCTGCCAGTCTGAATTACGGATATTCCAAGAATATAAACCGAGGCAAATAATACAAGAGTACATGACAGCACATTTTAAGTGCTCAATTTTGTTTAAATTCAAGTCACTGTCATCTTGCCTTCTGCTTCAGCTGAGAATAGACTAAACCCTGACAACCTTGGAGATACAGCCAAAGAACCCTGCAAGATGCCCCTGACTCCTAAAGCTAATAGAAAATGACAGCAGGCAAAGACGTTCACCATCATCTTAAAACAGCCGTCGCCAAGAAACAATGCCCCAATTCTTTTATATATGGAATTATACAAGGATTCCATGTATAGACAGACATCTTTCTTTCTCAGATCAGTACTCCAGAGCTCACTAGATCAAGACCATAAAAGGTATGCCACTTATCTGCTAGACAGCTCTGTCCCAAAATATTTGTGTAAGTGCTTTAAAAAAAGGACAAGAATCACATTTTATCTGGGGAAGAGGTTCCAAAACCACTTTGATTTAGGAGGTTTTAAAACCTGTATTTAGCACATCCATAGAAGGTCAGAAACAACAGATACCATTTTAATTATAAAACTATGAATTAGACTTAAAGGCACATATTGGGGAAGAGGGTAAAATATTTGTAGGTCTCAGCCATTCAAATAAATTGTAATAAGAAATACCATATTTGCAGATATTTCCCTCTTTTCCAGCATCTCAAAAACCGAAGCGTGAGGAAAAGCAACTCAGTACCAAAATGAGACAAGATGGACAATAACCTACACAAATGCACATTTCCACGTTACTACTCCAGAGCTTGATCCTTGTAAAGTTAGCCTTCAGACCAACACTGGCTGTGCACAGAAAAAAGTGTCAGGCCTCTGAACTGATCAGTTCTTCTGCATAAGCAATATATCAGTTCTGAGGTAAAGCTACCAACCAGATTGCATCGAATAATTATTTTAAGAACAAGAAATACAATGCAATTAACTCTTGACACTTTGTTTGCTTTCTTAAAATAGAAACACTGCCTGAATGGGATCTCTGTCTGTGAACAGCTAAAAATCAGAATTGTAAATGGACTTCTTCTTACAAATAGGACATAAATTATTACCATGGCGAGGATGTCTCTTTGGCAAATAGAGATCAGTTGTATAAACTAAAGAAATATGGGGGGAAAATAATTTAAAATTAAGGACAGTGAGGCAATACAAAAGGCCTGGTGTCAATGTGTAACTCCCAAAATCAAAGCAAACTTTTCTTTAACAAGAATTTAAGTGACAGGTTTTTAACAAAACCATCTTAATAGGCAGTTGTAAATATAACAACCAAAAGCTGAAAGTATTTACATGATTGGTTTTCTTTGTTTGTTTGTTTGTTTCCATTGTGTCTCAGAAAAGATTGACAGCTTTACTGGAATAGGGAAACAAGTATTAAAAACAAAATCAAGACAACCGAAAACATAATCAATTAATGAATACCATATGGTAAGCCAACTATGGATATATAACACTTTTTCAATCTGTCTTTCAGGTAATCAATTACTGAGCTCTTCTTTTTTTTTTTCCTCTTTTAAGCTCAGGAACCCTGGACAAGTGCAGTGGGTTTGCCAGATGCCAGCAGCACAACAGCTGGCAGAAGTGCTCCCGCAGCTACCGTTTCTAAAAATGCTCAATTTGGTTCACGACTTCCCACGGCAGCAATATAACAAATGCGACTCCCTCCTAAGCTGAGCAAATCTGCTGGCAAAAAGCATTGAAGAATTTAAAAACATCTTGTAAAGCCAGCATAAAAATAGTTACTTCTAAAGTAGGTTTTCCTTGGCAAGTCAGCGCTGGCTTTCACTGAGAATTCCTTTTTCTATACTTTACATAAATCTATATCGGAAGCATGAGGAAGTAAACGAAGGAGCAGAATATACTGAGAATTCTTCCCTGAAATAAAAAATAAGTTATGAGATCACAGCCAAGGGCGCCTACCTCAAAACAAACACAGGAATAGCCCTGCGGACAGGCAGGCGAGCCGCGCACGTAGCTGAAGAACCTCATTCCCTCCCGTACCGCGCCGCGGGGGACTTGCCAAGCCCGTCCGCGCACCGCGGGGCTGGGGGACCAGACCGATCCCTACCGGGAACAAAATCCTTGGAAACCACGCGTCCAACCGCGGTGGGAGGAGAGAAACAGCAAAGCGCCCTGGCAGCCCCACGGGCCCGGCCCCCACCCCGTTCCCCCTTCCCCACCGCCGGCCGCCCAGCGCAGCGGCGCCGCGGCCCGGAAGCCCCCGCGGAAGTCCGGGGGAAGGGCGGCGGGGGCTTACCTGCGTTTTGGAGGGTCTCGATGTTCTGCGGCCGGGCGGCGAGCTCGGCCACCGCCTGCACGAACTGCGTCCGGGCGCGCTGGTACTGCTCGAAAACTGCGGACGGCAGCGCCGGGGCACCGGGTGAGCGGCTGGCGGTGAGAGGCCTCAGCACAGCCCCAACCCCGGTCCCGACCCCAACCCCTGCCCCGATTCTGGTCCCAGCCGCCGCCCCGGCCTACCTTGCAGAACCTGTCTCTGGCTCATGGCGGCAGCGCAGCGGGCTGCGCGCCCGCGCAGGGCCGCAATGTGTACCCGTCGCCTTGGCAACCGGGCGGAAGCAGCGCCGCGGGGCGGTGGAAAAGAGGGGCGGGGCCGCGCCAACGCCGCTCGCGACGTCAGCGCGCCCGCCCAGCCCTCGGGCCCGCTGCGCACTCACGGTTTGTGGCAGCGGAGGGCTGTGGATTGTGGCGGCGTGTAGCACACGTGTGTTAAATGTATAGGTAGAGGTGTAAGGACCTGCGGAGATGCGGAGGGGGGGGCGGGCATATGGACATACCGGTCCGCGGAGAGACCTCTACCACGCATACATACGCAGGGGCGCGGAGGTGTATCGAGGGCTGTATGTGAACACGAAGTTACATGCGTCTATAGGAGCTCTATACGTTCAGCTCTATACCGGGGGCAGTAGTTTCGGGAGTTCCGGGGAAGGATGACAGGAGACCGCGGGACGGCGCCAGGTTCCCCGCAGGGACTTTGCGCGGGCCACAGCGGTAGCCCGCGCGGTGCTAGGAGGGCCGCGCTCCGCCCGCGCAGGCTGCCAGCGGGCGGGGAGCCCCAGCTGAGTCCCGGTCGTCGGCCGACAGCTCCTGCGGGTTGCCCCTGCCCGGGTTCTGCTCCCCCTCCGCTCCCCGGGTAGAGGAGAAATAAAAAGGAAGAAAAAAGGAAAAAGGCAGCCGCGGCGCTGTTCTTCAAGGAGAGGGGTCCTTTGATTTTTTATTTTAATTTGGTTTTGGTTTTACCACCACTGCGATTCCTCCTCGGGGATCTCCGCGAGTGCCTTACACCGCCGCACCGGCCCACGCCGGAGTTTTTCGCGCCGCACGGGGAATAAACTCGCCCCGCGCAGGGCCGCGGAGCCCTCCGCTCGCCCACGTCTGCGAAGCACGGTGGCTCTTCCGTGGTGCGGGCAGGGGCGAGCCCATGGGCTACTGCCAACGCTTTCGCCGGGAGCCAGGCGGGGGTTGCTGCGGAGGAAGCGCCCTCTCCGCGGGAGGAGAAGGCTTTGCGCGCTCCCTACACCCGCGCAGACTCCGCGATCGGCCCGAGCACATCCACCCGCGCAGCGCCGGGAGCTTTTGCTGAGGGGCAGCTTTTGCTGTCTCTGCGTGGGGAGGAGCGGAGCAGGAGGGGGCACGGGTGGGGAACGGTCCGGCAGCAGACGTTTGACTTTGCCAAGCGCAGGTACTAGTTATTCCTCTGCCCCATAACAGTATTTTTTCATTTATTTATTTATTTATTTATTTTCCCAACAGTGTGTCATTCTGGTATGTAACCTAGTGACTGCCTCCCACTTTTGGCATCTTGATGTCTCCGACTCTAATTCTCTTCATAACCGGTCGGCCAGGGCATGGTCGCATCTATGAGTAAATACAGCCTTGGAGGTCTTTACAGCAACTAATGCAAACAGTGGGACTGCAAAATGAAATCGGGGTTATCAGGATTTGAATGGAAATAGATTCTGCGTCTCCTTCGACAACTTCTGAGGACGATTTCTAAAACGCTGGTTCTCTCTGCTATTGATCAGGCTGCTCCAAGTGAATTTGTGATCCACAGCAGAAAACCAGAATTAAATCATACAATAAAAAATGCACCGTTCTGTAGCCACCCTCTAACGCCCAGTGGCTTCAGGATTTCATAGGCTGGTATTTTGTTCTTCAAAGCTCTAAGTGTACAAAATTAGATGACTATACAAATATGTTACTTGATAGGCTGTGTAAAGTTTTGCCTCATACGTTAAAGTTGAAGGGCTAAAGTTACTTCGGATGCATTTTAAAAGTTGGAAAAAGTGTAAGAAAGACGTCTACTTTTAATAAATCACCTCTGGGTTTGCTCAACTGAAAAGAGGTGAGCTGACATAAACAATATCATGGTCTAAAATAAGCCACGTGTTTCCAGGAGTATTTAATGCGAAAAAAAAAAGTATCTGTAAGCAAACAAACAAAACAGGCGATGTGCTGTTCTTTACAAATAAATGAGACAAATTAAATCAGATTGGTGAGAAGGTCGTTTACTACAGAAAATATTTTGGAAAATCGTCACCATGTGTAGTTGAGAAGGGAACAGCTGTTAAACACATTTCTTTATACTTATTTCTGCTCTTAAGTTAAATTAAAAAAAAAAATAAACAAACGGTGATGAATTACTTCCAGAGGTTTGGGGTTTTTTAAAGAGCAGATGTGTCGATTACAGATAAATTGATTTATCTGTCTAATTAAGTCTGATGTTCTGATAAGTGAAACAACAAAACGCACCCTGGCTACCTCCAAAACTTGCTGCTACATTTCGTTGCTTGATACTGAGAGTCTGTTCACATGGTTAATAATAATAATGAGGAATAAACACCATGCAAATGCGGTCTACGGAAATGTCACCAGTTCTCGCAAAAGTACGAAGACGGAAAATCATTTATGGAAATGACGTAGCTGTGAGACTTCATTGCCTGCTGCTGGGGTACTCATTAGTAGGAAACCTGTATCCTTAGGCGGATGGTGTTAGTAACGACGACGTTACTGCACACGTCAGCTTATAGAATAAAGCGGAGACCGGGAGAACAATTATCTAAATTAATAACGTGCCTTCGCTTTCTGATGGGTGTTCTTTAATCTCAGCCTTTGATTCACTCGGAAATACGCCCGTAACGGGGCGGGGAAGCATCTTTTTCCCCAAGCCGGTGAAGGGCAAAGTTGCTCCTGGAGGTTTTCTTCGGTGGGTGCGGGGCAACAAGTGGCTCAGCCCCGGCACGGGAGTAGCCGGGTCCCCCGCAGGACCCCCCCCCCAGCCGGAAAGGCGCTGGATGGCAGCTCCAGTGCCGGGCTGCCGGGCTCGCTGCCCCTCGACGGCTCATAGCCCCCCGTGCCGCGGCTGGCCAAGCCACGGCTGCTCCTCCGCGGCTTGAAATTGCGTGACGCCCATTAAAAGGTGATAGTCTTCCCCCGTTACGGTGTGGCGGGTTTCCCACCGGCTGCGGGATACGCTGGGTCTCCCGATGTGCCTCTGGAGAGTCTCCTCCGCTTGCCACACTCCTGGGAAATTGTTCAGGACTTTGAGCAGTTATTTGCAGGGCTAGAGAAATTAGTTTTTTTAATCCCGCGCTTGGGCGACTGGTCGCGCTTGGTGGGAAGAACAACGCGCAAACTCCTCCGCTCGCTCCCGCGGACCGAAGTTGAAAGCGCTGAGCTCTTGAAAGCGGGGACGTTAAGCGTGGAAAGGTTGGTGGTAGTGAATAGGATGTAGGGAAGTGAAGTGCTCTCTCGAGGAGAGTAGGCTGAGTGAGGAACCTCCATCTCCGTCTGCAGCCTCTACTAAAATATATTTGAATCCCTGAATAATTTAATTTTCAAATTTAAGTTGGGCTTTGCTGTTGCTTGATTTTAGCAAAAACTCTGTCAGAGGGACTGGAGCATTGGAGAGTCCCCTCTCTTTTTCTCTGAGCTTTGGCTGAGGGGTCCAGCAACTCACAATATTCTGTTGTTCCCTCTCCGGATTTTTTGTAGTGAGTTTAGTTTCTGACACTTTCCTATAGAGTAAGTTAGTTCTGTGCAGAGAAGACAGAAACGTCGAGGCACTTCAAACGCCCTAGAAAGAAGACTTCCCCTTCTTCACTTAAGAGGACGACGCTGGCATTTGAGCAGACATTTCTAACCGTGAGCATGTAAACGGTACAGACTTGGGTAGTGGAGAACGGTGCGTCGCCATTGCACTAGGCAAAGATGGAAGAAAAATTATAAGGGATAAAGAAACTGGGAAAGGGCAAAACATCTCAGGTTGACTTGGAAGATGGGACCAGGAAATATTAGCTGGTAGGGCTGAGCCCTTTTTACCACGTGCATATGGTTACACCTCTGATTTCCTGCGGAACCGTCCGCGCTTGTGCAGTGCCATTTGAAAAAAAAAATTAAAAATTGACAAATATTTTTGGGACCTTCCAAAACTGAAACCCGGAGTTTAATTTATTCTGGAGACTTAAAAGGAACGAGGTCTTCCTTTGTGTCTGTTGCTCCAGGGGAGGGTGTGTGCCGGCTTGGCGCTGAACACTGCCCGCATCTACATATGTAAACCCAGCCGCGCTGCACCCCCCGTGCCGGTAGGATTGCGGGCGCTAGCAGCTCACAACAATGCTGCCAGACAATGCCAACTACGCGGAGTCTGCGCGGCTGCGGCGGTGAGGGGCTGACCAGTATTTCGCTCTTCATCTGAAAGGACCAAATTTGCGCGACGCCCAGCGGAGCCCGCGCCAGCCTCGTCCCCCTGCCCCATCATTGTCCCTGGCTGCTGTGGTTAGAGGGGTGGGGACGCGCAGCAGCCAGACGACGTTATCCCAGTCTGCAGAAGAAGGTGTAACGAGAGGCACCAGCAGCAGAAAAGGCTGCAAATCGCTGTCGTGTGGTTGCTATTAGCAACAAATCAGCTGAACAGCCTGCAAACCCCGAGCACCTAGGGCGGAGGTGGCAGGGAAAACGCGAGGGCTGGGGGAGGCTGGGGCTGGTGGGCGCTTTCCCGAGGGGACCTCCCGTACAGCCCCGGGCTGCCTCCCCAGAGGGCGGCCGAGGAGGGGCAGGGCAAGGGGAGACACCGCTGCCATCGCTGCACACTGCGCTCCAGGAGAGGGGAAGGCAACCCACTTAAAAGAGACAAAATGGCAGCTCCTGACTTGTAGACATCCCTCTCGGCGCTGAGCGCCTGCCTCGCCTCCGCCGGTCCTCCCCCGGCTGCCAGCTCCTCGGTGCCCGAGGACTGTCTCTGCGCACCCGCTTGCCCGGGGGCAGCTCCCAGCCCGGGAAGCAGTGTCCCCCCGGGGCTTCGGCCGCAGCCCCTCGCCCTCCGCAACCGGCCCACCCAGCCTGGAAATCAAATTTCCATCCCTCCGGGTGGGACACGTTCAGACCGGCTGCACCCGATGGCCGGGCGGAGCGGTGTCTCCGCGTCCCGCACAGCACAGCTACGGTATGCGGGCTGCCGGCGCCGTGAACCTGCGGAGGGTGTGCGCAGGTTCCGCACCCCGCGCAGCGGCAGCTACCTCGCAGGGGCATCACTCACACAACACCTCTGCACCTCCGCCGTGCCAACACCTTCCCTGCCAGCACTGATTTCGCCGTGCTTTTTGGGTTTTCTCGTTTTGGTTTCGGTAGGAGCTTTTGGTTTGGGGTTTGTTTGTGAGGGTTTTTTTTACACTTTTCCCACTTAAAGTTTTTGGGGTTGTGTATGCGGAGATGTTTGAAGATGGCTGCTTTTTGTTGTGCTTGTTGTTTGTTTGTTTGGGTTTTTTTTAATGTTTCTTTCCTTTTTTTTGTTTAGCATCAGCCCATTTCAGAGGCCTCCACCATCCGCACTCTGTTGTCTCAAAGATCGGAAAGTGCCTCGTTGAAGAGGCATCACTCGAGCATCCCCAGCACATGCGGAAGGAGGAGTGAGAAATGCTAGTGCTGGTAGAAGGTGCTCGGGAGGTCCGCGCTCAGCGGAGGCCCCGGGATGCGGGGCGGCGCCTCCCGGCCTCGGCCTCCTCCACCGGCTTGCGAGAGACACCGGCGGCGCGGAGCCCGGCGGCAGGCGGGGAGCGAGAAGGGCTGCTGACTGTCTCTCTTATCGGAAAAGTGCCTCCCTGCCACCGGGGAGATCTCACCCGGCCGCTCCCTGGGATTATCTCCCCGCCACACCGTTGAGAGCATCGGCGCAAGGAGCGGGGAAAGCATCTGCTTTTCCACAGCCATGGGGAAAATACAGCCCTTTGTCTCTCTAGACGAGGTGCGATATTCATCTGCGTGCTATGAAAATACAGGCGCCAAATGGCTACCGCGTCCACCTCCCCTCTCTGGGGGAGGTCAGGGCACCCCGGTGACTCTCTGTGCCCCGGGGAGAGCTGGCCTCAGAGGGAGGCCGGGTCTCCGCAACACGGCGGGCGGGGAGAGGGGACCACGACGCGCCTGCAGCCGCCTGGGGGATGCTGGAAAGCCGCGTCGTGGTGGCCCCATCCTGGCTCGCACATCCCCAAATACCGGGGCCCACTGGAGCACCTTAAGGGCAGAGCGAGAGCGGGAGAGGAAGGGCAGGCGGGAGCGCAGGGCAGCGCGGGGGGCTGCAGTTGCACCGCTACGTCTCGGCGGAGGGCGGCCCGTGGGTGCGCTGCCTGTCGGGCGTGCCCGCTTGCCCCCTGTCCGGCCCGGGGGCGAAGCGGGACACCCGCATCCTTCCGCGGCCGCCCGCGCCGGCGGAGGCTTAGCGGACGCTGCTCGGCGAGCGCGGCGCGGCGTTGCGCGGTTCTGCTGGGAGCGCTGGAGGGGGGAGG